>JAGDQP010059820.1:0-12309 GCA_022664845.1 Lepisma saccharinum | reverse complement strand
GGCTTCTATGAGAGAGGCATCATGATATTACCTTCCAAATGGCAACACGTTATCGAACAAAACGGCGCATATGTGACCTAAATCGGATCATTCTAACTATGGTAAGTCAAGCCTTCAATGTCATGCAAAAATAATGGATTACTTTTTACTACACCAGATATATTAAATGTAAAACACCTGAAGAAACAAAATGAACAAAACTGAAAACAAAATTTAGATTACGAAGGCTCCGGGTTTTGACTAAAAAAAGTAAAGAAACATCATATTTTATATTTTGTTTCTTACAAAACTTTTTTTTTTATTTTATGCCTTCTTGACCATCTTTAATACCCTCATTACAATTCGCAAGATTAAGTTCGTAAGTTCGTGGAATTGTACCATAAATATTTAGTATACGGAATATATCTCACATTCTCAAGAAAAGTGACACAACTGAAAATTTAAAAGATCTCAGTGTTCGATAAAAAGCATTAGAGAACCATTCTAATTTGAAAAAAAATTAACAAGCCTACGTATATCGGTAGCCGGTAGGTAGAAGAAGTGCCATCTTTTCGTTTGACGGATTTCAAATATAGCTCCTCAACAAAAGCGCCACTTATTTCCTCCTCCTGCAAAATTATACCTTTTTTTTTTTTCAGTTGTGTCACTTTTCTCGGGAAGGTGTGACATATCTTGTTAGTAGCAGAACAATGTGTGATGTGTTGTTGTACCAGTAGTTACTTTTATGCTGTTACGATTACTTGAGATGTGAGTTGGTTTTAATTGTATTTCACTGTAACTGCATTTTTATCTTATTCGTAAATTTTGCGTGTCAAAAACGCCTACAGTAGCTATATATTTTATTTCCGATAAGATGAAGAGAAACTTTATTTTTGAACTGTGCATGTGAAAAAAGCAATCCTTTCGCACGAAGAGTCAATTCATGAATATCCTCCCCGTTCTTTAAAATTTTCTTTGTCATGGAAGGACAATGATCGGTGTGAAACTTACGATAGACACACGAATACACTGCTCAATCATACAAGCTTCAGTACACAGTAAAAAGTGTGGAGTTTTAACTATACATGGTGACAACAAAATATTTGGAACAATTACAATAGAAACATTTAAAATGCATAACGCAAGTTTCCAAAACCATAGCCACGTTCCAGAATTTTCGTATTTCCATTAGTTAAAGGACTAGGAAATGTGTGTAGTTTAATCATAGTTGTTTTTTTTTTTTATTATTATTATATAGAATTGGAGCTACACTCGTGACAACCTCCAAGAATCTCAAAACTATAAGACTGACTTGTAACTAATGAATTACCTGCCCGCTCTTGAGCCTTGACTATTATTAACTTGAAGAAATCAGTCTCTCCGCATAACTATGACGTATTTTGTTCATAAATGAGCATGTAATAAAGCACGAGGCGTTTCTATCAACCGGAAAAATTAACACTATATAGCAGGAATTAATTATCCTCTTAATGATACCAACATTATTCAAGTACCAGTTGTTAAGTGAATAGCTGCTATCTCATCCGTTTCAACTTCCTCTCGAGTTATAACCACACGTGTTATGCATAATGTACCAGTAGCGGATCTAAAATGCTTAAATTTCGAACATTCTTACACTACGATGACAAGCACGCGAACAATTATATGCATTCCCACTTTTTCAGGGAAGTAGTTATTTCATATAATATGAGAAGTACGAGTCTGAATATATCGAATAATCAAACAGTTGAACTCTCTCTTTTCCATTGCAATAGCCACCTTCAACCATAGACATCATAATACAACTCTATTATGCGGTCTATGCTTCAAAACTTGTCATGCCCGCAGAATTAAACTCGGAACACATTTCAAAGCTTGGTAATAACACAATTAAGCAAGTATTGGGTTGTCAGATAAATCCGTTCGCTTTTTTATGTTACTTTAATTAACACGAAAAACATTTTTGTGTTATACAGTAATATATCTATATAATATGCTTCCCCTTCATTTCGACCTCGTTTTCTCTCTCTCTTCCTATACGGGATCTCATATTTAATCCCCGTTATGCAATATATATATATATAATCATATTCAGCCATTTTCTATCCACTGCTGGATGAAGGATTTAGCCGTTTTCTACCCCTTTTCTTTCCACATATCTCGGTCTGCTGCTATCCTCATCCATGTAGATAATGAAAAACGATTGATTTCATCTACCCATCTTGCATTTGGACGTCGTCTCGGTAGTTTCTTTTCTCTAGGAATCCACTGTAGTGCATTTGCAGTCCATCTTTCATCTGTTCGTCTAGCTATGTGACCGGCCCATCTCCACTTCATCTTCTTCGCAGTCCTGATTACATCCTCTACCTTTGTTTGTGTGCGAATCCATTCACTGTCTTCCTGCCCATTGCTCTTTGTGTTACTCTTAATCTTTGAGTTGTTTGCGCATTCAATGTCCAAGTTTCACAGCCGTACATCATCACAGGTAAGACACACTGATTATAAACTTTACGCTTCAGACACATTGGAAGATTGCTTTTGAAAATAAAGTGTAGTGTTCCAAACGAACTCCACGCCATTTTTCATCTTCTATTTATTTCATCAGTTAACTTGGCATTCGATGTTCTGAGCTGTACCAGGTAAACATACTAATCAACTATGCCTATTGTCTCTCCGTTAATCTTTATTTCCTTCTTTGCAGCATGTTGGTTGTGCATTACTTTTGTTTACTTAATTCATTTTAAGGCCTACTTTCGAACTTTCAGTACACAATTCTTCCATTCTGGTTTGTAGTTTTTCTGCCCTTGAAGCAAACAGGACTATATCATCAGCGAATCGTAGGTGATGAATATATTCGCCGTTAATTTTTATTCCAACTTCATCCCAATTTAAATTCTGGAACACTCTCCAGGACCCCAGAAAACAGTTTTGGAGAAAATGAATCTCCTTGCCTTAATCCTTTTCCAACTTTAAAGTTTCCACGTTCTTGATGTAGTCTAATGACAGATGTAGCAGTCGAGTAGATGTTAAGCAATAACTTGATGTATGCACTTTCGATGTCTTGATGTTCAAGTGATTTTAGTACTGCTGCCAGGGAGACCGAATCGAAAGCCTTTTCAAAATCTATGAACCCAATCATAGTGGAAGTTCATATTCATTAGTCCTTTCCATAACTTCATTCAATGCTTGTATGTGGTCCATTGTGCTAAATCCACGACGAAATCCGGCTTGTTCCCTTCCCTGGTTAAAATCAAAGTCTCGTTCAATACGATTCAAAATAACTGTGGTAAACATTTTGTATAGAACTGACAGTAAACTAATTGGTCTATAGTTTTGGAAACGTTCCTTGTCTCCTTTCTTGTACAATAAAATAATAATAGCACATTCCAAAGTTGAGGGTATTTCTCTCTTCCTCAGGCACATCGAGAATAATTTAGCGAGTTCCTCTTTCATCTTTTAACCTCCCCATTTAAACATCTCTGCTGTGAGTCAATCTTCTGCTGGCGATTTTCCGTTCTTCATCCCTTGAAGTACTTTATCCACTTCTTCTTTCATTACGTCTGGGACTTCTATAACATCTGACTGAGATAATAAAAGACAGCCAAGCAAATAGCAAGCATCAAAAAGAAAAACGAGAGCAAAATCTCAAAAGAAACTAAACTCTTGATAAACAAAAGGAGCGAAGTGAAAGAAGAGGAAAATTACATAAAAAGAGGATTGAGTACATAGAACTAAATAAAACCGTAAGGAAGAAAATAAGAGAGGATGTACAAGATAGAACGAGCATCTTGTTATAAACACAATCGAGGAAAACAAGAGCCTGAAGAAAACCAAACAGCAGCTCATGATAGGAAAAAAGCAAATAATTGCAGTTAAAAGAAAAGACGGGACCGTACCACGAAATAAGGAAGATATTACAACAATATTTTAAAATGTCTACAGAGAATTGTACTATTCCGAAGGAGAACTAGGAAATGAAGATTCAGAAGAAAATGATGTAGATGTCCCTGACGTAATGAAAGAAATGGATAAAGTACTTCGAGGGTATGAAGAACGGAAAATCGCCAAAAGAAGATGGACTCACACCAGCAGTACTAGTCTTCCAAACGAACTCCACGCCATTTTTCGATTATTGCATGTTTATTATATTGGTGCCTGCATTTATTTTGTTCTCATTACATGCAGTAAAATA
The DNA here is from genome assembly GCA_022664845.1 of Lepisma saccharinum. Taxonomy (NCBI): domain Eukaryota; kingdom Metazoa; phylum Arthropoda; class Insecta; order Zygentoma; family Lepismatidae; genus Lepisma; species Lepisma saccharinum. The sequence goes on along the minus strand of JAGDQP010059820.1, from coordinate 8,138 downwards.
ATAAAGACATTACGTCTCGCATAGCATTCGTCTCTTTACCGCTACAGAAAGATTTCATATGAGGTTTTTAATACAATTTAAAATATAGTCGCTAGTACAAGAACGTATGGTCTGGTTGTACTATCGGGCTCTATGGTCGTAGATCAGGTAACATTCAATTTGGTACAAAATACATAATTTGCTTGATGCCGGCCCATATATCGTACACAAGAATTTTTTTCCGGCCAGATCCGCATTTTTGTCCACTGTGTACTAGCAAGGTTAAAAGGTTTACATTTACACCCATTTGTCATTCCCTTTTGTCTCTTTCTTTGTTCTGTTTAGATGCTTCGTTTCAAATGCATGGTTTAAAAGATAGAGTAAAGAATGGATGCACTGTTGAAAAGTAATTACGGAACATGTGACCCGGTAGTCCTCGTTTTGGGGAGCTGACAACAAAAGCGCAAGATCAATACAGTTCTTACGGATCATTTGTTCTGACAGATACCTAGTGCTTGCTCTTACCGCCCATAAAATTAATTTTACCTATTCTTCGCAGCCAAATCTGATTTGTCATTCCCTGTTATATATTTTCCATTTTTGGTGTTTCGATATCGTTCTGTGCCATTCAGTACTTCCAGACATGTATCTAAAAAGTAATTTCGGAGGGGGTCAATGGATTTGGAGGGTTCAACTCCAAAGTTGGTCTAGGTATGAAAGGTACACTAAATATACATAATTATGGCTATAATTATACTTGGTAAACGCACCAGTAATGGACATTTTTCAACGTTATAATTTTTAACTCAAATACAGTTCAAATGTATTGATCAAATGAGAATGTTACACATTCTGAATTCTTTCTTGTAGTGATTCCTATCTATTACTTTCATTAACATACACTATTTGAGAGTAAATTACAGTTTTTGTCTATCATCGCTTTTGTACCAAAGATGGACATGGAAAAACCCGGATCTTCCAGTTATGGACATACTGCTTAACTCAAAATAATTAAATGATTATTGCTGATGTTCCTAATATGATTACTAAACAAGATTATATGTGTAATAATGTTCTTTGATTATCTGGTTGTTTCATGGAATTCCACTCAGTGGACATTCCGAAGGTCCTAGGTTCGAATACATAGTTCCTTACTGAGGTTTTAACAAGTTTTTCCTCAATGGTACCTTCAACTTGTCCGACTCCTTACCGCTTCCTTTCCTATACCTTATTCCGGCCTAAGCCTTAGATTCCTTATGGCCATAAAAATGCAAATTCTAAGTTGTAATGAATAGTGTCCATTCTAAAACAAATTATTTCATTCATGGGTATCCCCGCGTCCACCATTGGGCACGTGTCTAACCTACATTCTATTCTGGAATGAAATTTAAAATTAACCGCTTCATTGAATAAAATATTCTGCCTCTTTCTGTGTATACTTTGGTGCTCAAGCTTGATAATTGGAATGTAATAAAATAGTTCAAGTACCACTTATAGGTTTGTCAAGAGCCTCCATTCGTGTAAGTAGGTAATTTCTAAGATAATAATGAACATTCCTTATCTTTGATACTTGACAGATGATTTTCTACTGATTCTATTATTCGGTTTTAAAAAAAAGCTACAATAATGGACGAAGAAAGAATAGCCTGAAAATTATACTGGCGTATTGAAGTGTTCACAAACGAATTACGTGTGACTGGAACAGTAAAGAAACTGCCATATCGTGAAAAATATATATATATTTTTTGTAACAACTTTCGATCTGGAGATTTCTTCAATATCATTTCTTGTCCTCGTCGGCCTTTGACGACTTTGATCGGGTAAAGAAAATAGTTAAATATAAGCACAGCGGACAATAAATCAGACCCAATTAGTAAAAAAAGATGCTAGTTATGTACTGGCTGTCATCTGATGCCCTGAGTGAAACAAACTGATACTGTGTCGGTAAGTAGGTGCCCCACAATTGCTGCAGCAGACATGCCGGGCGTGAGGTCAATGTGTACAGCATGGGCGGAAAAAAGCGGTTATTTCAATTGTGTGGTCAAAAGGACACAATGTTGAGGAAGTAGCAGAATTCGCTGGCGTGTCGCACAGTATATGGGAACATTTGTTTAAGCAATGGAAGTGCACGCGGTCGACAGCAAAATAGCATGATAACTGTGGTCGAAAATGAGTGCTCCCAAAGGGGGACTGGAGAGGGAGTGAAACGTATTGTGTCCACCGAACGTTACACCAACATCTGTTCCAAACTATAAATGCCGGCCCACATACCTCAATTTCAGAACGTACACCACGACAGGAACTCCGTAACATGAACATTTGGAGCTGAGTACCCAGAAAGAGTCCAATGCAAAGATTCGAACACATATGCAATTGCAATGAGTGAAACTTAAAAAAAAAAAAAAAAAAAAGTAGAGGACTGGAAACGGGTTACCTATTACTGATGACCTGAGTCCCGTTCCTGCCTTTAATGATGCCAGGCGTAAAGCGCACCGACGATCACATGAAGCCCTCAATGAGGACTGTTTACAAGGTGTCCAAGATGGGGTCTGTGATGTCCTTTGCCGGAACTCAAGTACTCTTGAAATGAAAAGGCTCGCCGAATCTCATGAAATGCTTGCAACGGACTGTTTTTAAATAGATATTAACTACGTTCACACGTTTATTGAGTCCACGCCACATTGAATTGCTGCTGTGATTCGCTTCAAGGGACAACCCATGAACTAAGGCAATTTAAGGTAAATTTTAGACAAAGGAAGGAGAAAAAATCTGAAATGTTCGTAAAATACCTAATCCTGGACATTCCACGTACCCCAACCTTTTACCTATTACCGAAGATCCACAAACTAGGTAACCCAGGCAGACCCATTGTAGCCAGCTATAATTCCCCTACTGAACGCATTTCAGCTCTCGTTGACTCCATGTTCAAGCGCTGCCTGCCTACATACGCGACACCTACCACTTCTTAGAAATCATCCGTAAATTACCGCCTCTTCCTCCTGACATACTGCTTTGCACCATAGATGTTACTTCCTTATATACAAACATTCCTCATGCCCATGGCCTAGCAGCTATGGAATTATTCCTTAACCAGAGACCTAAACCTCAGAGCCCAACAACAGCTTTCCTTCTTAACCTGGCCAACCTAGCTCTCACATGTAACAACTTCACCTTTGACGACAAACACTACCTTCAGATCCGAGGCACAGCCATGGGTACGAGAATGGCACCTTCTTATGCTAATCTGTTTATGGGCAAACTCGAACATGATTTCCTGCAAACTCAACCTTTGACCCCTCTACTCTGGATAAGATTCTTGGGCGATATAATGATACTATGGACTCATGGTGAAACCAGTCTCAAGACATTCCTAGAACAACTGAACCAATTCCGTGTTGTCCAGTTCACTTGGTCCATTTCCGACAAAAGAGTCACATTCCTTGACGTGTACATCACCTTAGAAAACAACATTCTGACCACTTCCGTTCACATAAAACCCACCAACCATATGCAGTATTTACACTACTCAAGTTCCCATCCTTACCACACCAAGAAAGCGATTCCTTTCTCCCTTGCCCTCCGAGGATAACGCCTAAATTCCACCACCTCTGCTGCTGAAACTTACAACCAACGCCTCCAGAAGGCTCTAGTCAACCGAGGTTACCCTTCTAACTAAACAGATTAGCCGTGCTCCTCACACACTCAAAAATCCAACCCATCGGCTCTAATCACCCAGCTCCATCCTAAACTAACCAAGGTCAAAACAATCCTACACTCTAATTTCCACATTCTCCAATCTGACCCAGACAAAAGAACAATATTCCCCACCAAACCTAGATTAGTTTTTCAACATCCACCTAATCTTAGAAACATCTTGGTCCGTACGAATCCCTCCTTACCACCACACCAAACTGGCGCACAGACATGCCAGACCCAGATGTAAGGTCTGCTCCATTTTCATCACTTCTCCCACAATCACTATCAATACTGCTAATGGTCGGTACACCCTCAATCCCAAGGGTACATGCCACACCCCTAATGTTATATACATCCTAACCTGCAAATTCTGTGATGTCTTTTATGTGGGGGAAACAAGTTGTGCTCTTAACATTCGAATTAATAACCATCGTCACTTCTATACTATCAACAAACCGGATGCCCCAGTTTCCTTGCACACCGAGTCCCACAATACCAATTTTGATCTATCTTTCTTGGTTGCCATAACCCACATTTTACCCCCTACGACCAGCACCTCAACAAGCCGTCTGTGGGAGAATGCCTTTATTCACGGTTTAAGCGCGAAAATAAAACCTGGCCTTAACCTTCAATAACTCTAAGCTCCCCTTTTACTCTGCATTTTCAACACATTTCGACCCAAGATCCCACCTTGTACTTACACCCTATACAGTTATTATTATTTCAAGTTCCGGATATCTACGCGCTACAGCAGTCAGTTGTTTTCCAGTTATGATGTTTTGTCCGCTAGGTGTCACCACTGTCTCTTCAAACTTGTACTTTGTGAACACGTGAACTTCGCTGTCTTCCTCCCTACTTGAAAAAGTGTGAATACACGAAATATAGTGACTTTTTGTGTGTGTACATGTGATCTAGTGCGTTAGTAAACTGTAAGTAATCCTTTTTTCTCCTTCATTTGTCTAAAATTTACCTTATATATATATATATATATATATATATATATATATATAAATATAGTACGCTTATCTGTACCATAAACAACAGTATAGAAAGGGAAGTGAAAGTAATAGAAGTTGGCATTACCATTGCGGTTTAAAACGAAGTAAAGGACTAAGTACTCAAGATTATACCAAGACGTGAGAAAAGTAAGCTATATGAAAATATAATTCCTTGGTAAAAATTTACATTCCTTCCATCTTGCAATTTTAACTTCTTTTGGTATATGGACTTAAGAGGGAGAGGTCCTTAGCTACAGAAGCCTGCAAAATAAGGGCCCAATTTAACATGGATTTTGACTTTTTTTTTTTTTTTTTTTTATAAAAATTATTGGTTTCATAGCGTTTCTTCGAAAAAAAAGACTCAATAACCCTTTACGAAATTTCCGTAAGATAGTTGTTACGTGGTTATTACAACATCCTTTATTTCGAAGAAGAAAAGATCATCATGAAACTTTTGATATGAATGTACGCCGTGACCGTTGTTGCTTGTCCGTGCTCATCCTCGTAAAAGAAAGGAGCGATTATTATTTCCACTGAGGAGTCCTCACATCACACTGTGATTCTGTGTAACGAACGTTGATTCAGTCCATAAAGAACTGAGACATTCGTATTCGTATTAGAAAACAGGAACTTATTAATGAATATGGTAATTATAATAGTTTTGATGTAATGTGCCTAAGTGAACATTGGTGTCGAAAAGATGAAATACCTTTTATTAAGTTAGATGACCATCAGTTAGCAAATAGCTCTTGCAGGAACAAATATAAACGTGGTGGGGTAGTAATTTACTTAAAAAGTGGGTGTTTTCTGAATGTAAATGACACAGACCTTAGCACCTTTTGTGAAGAATTACACTTCAAAGTAACAGGTATAGTTATCTCTCATTTAAAGCTAGCCATAATAACAATATACAGATCACCCAATGGAGACAATGCAGTGTTTCTAGACAAACTTGAAACAATGATGAATAGCTACTCCATTGTAATTGGTGACATTAATGCTGAGTTTGACATAACAAAGGACAAGCGTAGTGTCACTGATTTCTTGAACATTCTTAGGCAATATAATTTTGCTTGTGTAAATAATAAGCCTACAAGAGGTGATGCATGTTTAGATAATATATTCACAAATGTAAATCAAACGTATATTTTCAGTGATGTAAATCATTTTCCATTCTCAGATCATGATTCTGTCTGGATTGAAATAAATAAATCTACAGAGTGTATGAATAAAAATAAAAACATAATAATCAGCAGGCCAATCACGGAGGAGAAAATAATAAATTTTAGGTATTCACTTCAAATTGGGTAGAGATAATGACAAAACATAAGGGAAATAATAATGAATTAACTGCTGGCGAAATATTTGAATGGTTTTTCAATACATTTCTGTATTTTTTTGATATCTGTATTCCAAAAAAGAATTGTAAAACTAATAACAACGTTTTTACAGGGAAGGTTGTAAAGAGTTCATGTTGTATACTCCTCAGCTTGCTAATATGAAACGTACGGTAATGCTATATTATGAATCATATAAAAGTCATAAGAGTAAACAAGCAGAGTTAGCGTATTTAAGTGAAAGATTAATGAATCAAAAAAGCTATAAAACTTGAGTACCTTGAGACGGCAAATAATAAATGTAAAGTAGCTTGGAGATTAATTCAATCTGTTACAAAGGATAAAGAAACAGAAGATATAAATATTTCACCCAATGAATTCAACAAGTACTTAATTAGTTCTGTAGAAGAAATAAGAATAATGTCGCATCATCCAATGAAATGGCTACTGACCTACTTGTGCAGCATAATAATATGGAGAACAACTATAGTTTCAACTTCTCGGAGGTGAGTCCTAAAGTAATTGTCAACTGCGTAAAGTCCGTATAAACATCGAACCAGACTATTCTAACCTAACCCACCTTGACTAACTTGTAGTAAACAGCAAAAAAAAAAAAAAAAGGCAAAAGCCATAGCAGCGTGACGCCATTAGTATTCCTTCGCGTGCCACCATATCCGTCTCGGAATCAACTCCGGTACATATTTTACGAATTATTATCGCGTGGGTTTTCGTAGTATTTTTTGGATAGTTATATTTCGGGTTGTGAGTATGAAGTGTCAGTGATAAATATATTTGGAAAACTAGTGGTGTAGAGCGTAAGTGGTGGTTGTATGGAGTAGATAAAGTTAACCATAACCCGTTTCACAGTCACAGGAATCCAAAATGTCGAATCTGCAACTGGTTTTAGTGGCCATGGGGAGAACTAACCAACATGGAAAAACAATGAAAAACGTAAACATCTGAGTATTCCACACACAATGTCCCAGATGTACTTCCTAAAATATCGGTAGTAACTGATAAAAACTTCATCATAAAATATACATGAAATCAAGAGACGAAAAAGGTCTCGGATGCTTAATTCAAACTGATAGGAAAATCAGAGAAACATAAACGAAGTTTATTGAGTTGCAAGTACGCGTACAAAAACTCTTTTACTAAGTTACAAAATTGGTGTGGTACTAATGTGCTTTAACGACTTCAACTTGCCTCTTTCAAATGAATAAGCAGATTCGTCAATAAAACAAAAGTATGCGATACACATTACACATTAATTTCTTCAACCATTCTCTCGAATTTTCTTATGTTCTTATTTTTCTCCTATAAACGCTCAGAATTGACAGTCAATAAACGAGAGGAAGCTACAGTAGTCATGTCAGAAGCCACACTAAAATGAAATAATCATATCAAAGTAATACACTACCTTGCTATGTATAGATGTTAGAATTTCAATGATTCCGCCTCTAACGAAGCACTATTTCATGATTACCACGTACATTAATATTTATTCACAACACGAACAAACCCATATTCGCCATCACCATTGGGCGAGTACCACATGTTGCCAGCTAAAAGCCAGACATAAACCAAGAGACCCAGCATTACACCACCAACAATCTCAGAAAAACTGGAAATTTGCTTGTTGCGCCTAAGGGCTTACTTTTATCAAAGCTTGCTTACTTTGCTTGCTAGTTGGGTGAATGGTGGGGCTGGGACGATTTTTTCTTATAAGATATTGGGTTTCGAGTTGTCATCAAAAATTGTCATTGGTACTAAATAAAGCCATGCCAAATATGACCGTCCTAAAACAATACTTAAGTGCCCAATTGCTATTTGGAAAACAAGTGATGGTAAGGTTGAAGATTTGCGGACTCACCTAGAAACACCCGGAAAACGCGTGTTCCTTATGTAGTTTGACCTCCTGAGTCGATTTATGGCACTCTCAACCGGCGCAAGTGCACCGTTCCCGAGATACGGCACCCACGTCGCAAATATTACTTTTCCGGACTCACCTAGAAACACCCGGAAAACGCGTGTTCCTTATGTAGTTTGACCTCCTGAGTCGATTTATGGCACTCTCAACCGGCGCAAGTGCACCGTTCCCGAGATACGGCACCCACGTCGCAAATAT
>JAGDQP010059818.1:0-12310 GCA_022664845.1 Lepisma saccharinum | reverse complement strand
AGTTTTGCCCATCCCTAGCTCTTGGTGGATCCTCCCTTTGTATCAATACTTCCGTTGATATCCTTAGTTCCGTTAAGTTCCTAATTAACCCGTTGGGTAAGATAAGTGGTTTTGTCTCAAATCTTAATTACTGGGAACTTACCGTGATTGAGGACTCCAACAAGGGGGTATTTGTTACAAGTACTACGAAATGATATATACAGGAAAACTTCCTACACCCTTTATTTCGCCATTGAGTATGCTGAAACGTTAGCTTTATTTTTGAGATGATAAATTTAAGCGTGCTGTCCCATTGCCAGAGATCCAGTGGCAAAAATCTTCAATTATCTTAAATGGGAAAATAGGTCATGTGATATATCGTTTGATAGGTCTCTTGACTCTATATGCAAAAGTATTATTTTGGAATTTCACTTTGGGAGAAATTGCATTTGAACATTCACTTTCGCAAATAAGGTAATAACTAACTTGTCCTATTTGCTGCTACTAATACCCTCCATATATTACACTGCGTACGGCCAAATTAAAGATAAGTTCCTAAAATAAGAGCAGATTAGAAACTTATTCAAACAAACTGCTAATATAGCCATTACACAACAGCAAATACAATCGGTGTAGGTCTGAGAAAAAATAAATAAGATTAGATAATTTATCATAATAAACAAGTCTTCGGTTTTTTCCCTACACTTCGTTGGGCTCGACAAATACAGCTGCTTGAGTGCCCCACTTGCCCCCACTCTTTTCCACGGCATCAATCAAGCCTCGCAGCAACAACTGCGAAATGAAAAACGTGTCCGTTACACACTCTTCTAACATCTCGTGAACATAACAGGATCCATTCATCATCTAGTAAAGTTAACAGGAGGTGGAGTCAGGTCAAACGACTTCGATTAATGAGACTGGATGTGATCCGTACGATGATGTGCTTGGGTCCCTGTTTGAATAATAATTGTGATCGTAAGTCCTCAACAGAACAGTTATAACTTTGTAGTACTTAAGAAAGTAGGAGCAAGTTATTTTTTACGACGAAAGGAACGTAATGCAAGCTCTTTAAGGGAGCTTTGTGTCAAAGAAACGAAAATAAAATATGAAAAATGAAGTTACCAAGTTTTCTTATTTCAAAGCATTGTTTTTTTTTGTATTTTAAATAAGCACAATTTTGATAACTTTCATACTTTTAGGTCCCTTCATAGCATAGCTAACAAACAAACGCCTTATAATTCCGCTCAGACCGTCCGTCCGCCCATATCTATAAAAAAAATCTTAGGGGCCCCATGTGTAGAGAGGTGGTTGAGGTGTCGTTGGAAATATCTTGGCTAGACTAGTTCAGAGTTGCTGAAATCGTCTTGATTGGTGCAGTGGGTCAGCATTACGAACACATTTCTTCAAAACTTCGTTTTTTTTAGATTGTTTTCATTAGACGTACTTGCACCAAAATTGGCATAAGCATCACTTGACGCAATAGGAAAATGCTGTAGATATTCCCGTCCCCAAGCACCCCAGATGTCAGTGCTGCCAACCTATTTTCTACTAAATTCAATGTTTCAAATTGTTTCCATTACGTTGGACACAGCAGCAGAGAACTTGGTATAAACATTATTCAACACAACATACAATACTGTGGGTGTCACCGCTCCAAGCAGCCCAGTTGTCAGTATTGCCAAGATACTTTACAATTCAAATATTCAATTTGCTTACATACCGTTACACGTATCCGCACCAAACTTGTCATAACAAACAGAAAAAGGAAAGGAATTAATCGTAATTTTTACAGTCTCTTTCGGAATAGAATAGACCAGAAATTTATTCGTCTCTGTAGTACATACAGATATATTACATATATGTTTTTAGTCTTTCACGACTGCTGGGTCTTTCACGCCAGCGAAAACCATGCATATAACTTTTGAAAATGGTAACGGGAGACTTTCAGAGGGACAAAGATTACTGCATTGTTTTTTAAATTTCGTTAATAAAGTTTTTGACGAATATGCATATACGATAAGCAGCGGTATATAGTTCTACCAGAAGTTACTTTCATTCTTTTTTGTAAGTCACTAAGCTTTTATCCATTATTTGTTATGGAAATTTTTAGATTTAGTATTAGAGACTAGAAAGGACAGACTTCTTAAATGTTCAGGACGAGGACGATTCTTTGCCACTAGGAATAGGGAGGACAGTAACTTCGTAGAAAGACTGCGTTAGTTATTTTATCAGCATCCTGATTCACGAACCCCAGAGTTTTAATTAGTAGCCCTAGAATTACCTGATCATATCATAATAAACAACAACACAATAAGGCACCATCACCATAACAACAACTAATAATAATAACATTAAGTATAGCTCAAACTTCGTGGTCTAGTTGTTACAGTCGTCGACTTAGGATCACCACTAGCCAGGCAAGCAGGTGTGAGTTCCACTTCCGGCCATTCTGACTGATGTTTTGCAGACTTGGTTTCAATTTCAATAGGAGAATGCCGGTAAGGTAACTAGATACTGGCCGCTACGTTCCCTTTTCCTGTCCTGGAGAATATGCTCGCTGAGGATCACCATCCATAAGAGAAGTGGGGGAGATTAAATTTGAATTTCCTATATGGCCTTTACGCATCTATGGTTCAAGTCGGGGGCAACGGGTTTGCAAAAAAATCATCATATTCTATACACAATCAGGAGTTCCCTAAAGATGACCACATTTGAGGGGGCACAGTTTCTTAGTCCAAATGGACGTGGCTTAAACTACGTGCTAAACTGACAACGAAAGTTGGCTAATTCGTAGATATTCATTGGGCAAATGGTAGGCATCAATTTGGTATCCTCAACATTTGTCCAACCATGGTCTACATTGCTGAACCAGTCAAAAAATCATATGACTAGACTAGATGGTAAGAAACACTCTGACCATATACTAACATTGTGGCAATCTCTGACATCTTGAACTTCAAATTGTGGTACATTAATATTCTTATAACTACTGCAGCAGGCACGTTTTATATGGATATACAGATACTCCACACCACACACATATGAGCCTGTGGGATATAAGAATTATATACAGCAAGTCTGGAAACACCCTTGTACCTTCTATTTCTTGAGACTTAATGGAAACAAAGTCTTCAATCTTAAATTTGTGTCGGAGTTCGACATAATGACATATAAAGCTTCCCAGTTTTAGATGCTGAAGCGTTTAAAAAAAAACTTTCTGGCACTTTTTTAAACCACGCGCTCCACATTTCCTCATACATGGTATTCTATGAAAGCTTATGAGGTTTCACCTAAATTAGTGCGGTCACGATCAGCTTAACCGCTGAGGGTCAATGAGGGAAAATAGATGCGACCTGGATAATTTCAACAATGAAAATCGATTACAAAAAAACTAAATTCAAAACGACGCATTTATGTTTTTCTCTTTTTTCGTATCTTGCGTTACAAGTAATAATAATGATTATAATAAGAAAAGAAAAATACTATAGATAAATTACAGTATGGCCGGGAATAAAGTATACCGAAAGTTAACGATGCGGTGGACGGATCGTGAAACTTGTTTGAGTTAGAGTAGCAGAAACAGAAACCACCTCCAACAAAGTGTACAGTGATGTTGCTAGTTGCAAAATTCCATCAAACGAAGTCAGCACTTTGCCAACACAAAAAAGCGCTCGAGGAGAAAGCGATCAGCCACTGAGGACCTGTGTTTTAAAACACAATTATTTTAACAAGACCAGTCAACGCACACACCGCACAGTGGTTCCGATCACACATCTAGCGGGACAAAAAGTGGAAATACATGATTAACCAAACCACATAAATACTGTCTTGGTTTAATCCTACAGAGGTGTGTAGCTGCGACCCACAATATAGTTCCCGAAACAAACACGTGGGTGCTCGTGAGAGCATTGAGAAATCATGTGTTGATCACAGTCAGTCGGAGCGCGTGATAATCGCTGAGCAGGTGCTCGCTAAACATGATCCGTGAACACGTAAGACACTCACGAGTCGAACTGGGCCTTTGCCAAATGAAACTACAGACATCGTCGTCGTACCGTGAACGTTTGTAAACGTGTACATTGGGTTGTTTAGTGTATATGTGCATTCATCGCAAGAGACATGGTAAGTGGAAATTGGTGATGATCGCAGTAAAGTTGCAGACCGGCAAAAGCAAAGGCCTTACAAGGCCACGGTGAAATGATATTCAGTTTGGACATGAACCCTTTGAGTACAGAAGTAAAAGAGTTTTGTAACCAACTTTAACCAACTTCGGTTTATATTAATAAGTTAGTGATGGCGGACGTAATTCCAAGACGAGAGTTGTTCGATGTGTGGCGGAGTGAAGAGGATCCATCAAGGAGATTAGCTCGTGTGTGTGTGAAGTATGGTATGCAAATGCGTGAGGACCATATTCGTGTGCAAGTGCAGAAGAAAAGTGCTGAGTCTTGTTATAAACTCATAGGAAAGTGGGTAAAGTGTCATTATATACGGAAAGAATTTCTGCGACAAAACAGTAAGTGGCTGACTGTGCAAATGACGTTTGTGAAACCAGAAAGTATGGAAGGACAACAAAACATACGGGTCGGCCACGAAAAGTGTTCGATGAGAGTACAGAGAAATGTAGAATACGAAAAGTGAAACATTTGGTGGAAACACATACAATTGGTGAGATTGTTCTTGCCGCGGAAATGAGTCTACGATCAACAGGTTGGCGTGATGCTGCACAAATAGTGAAGCAAGTATCAAGTTGTTCCCCAGAGAGAGCCACGAAAATGAAAAAAGGCGTATTGGTCTCCACCAAACAAAGCACCAATTAAAATGACATATGATGGCGCATTAGCGTTTTATGTGGATAAAACATTTACAAAAGACCTGTACATCTCTATGCGTCAAATAAGTATCGCTCATAATGCTGATATCTTCCCCAATTATATGCTTCTTGAGGCAAAAAAAAAAAGCATTGCTATCCTGAGAATATTACGATCACCGACTACTCTGCAGAGGTACACCTACAGTCGGTGCTTGATCATACTGTACATCGTTTTGTGTCAGTGCAACAGGAGGTGTTTCAGCACGTACGTGTAGGCTTAGATACACTTTCAAGTGTTACTCTGGTAGTGAAATGGGGCTATGATGGTGCTTCTGGGCAAAGTCAGTAAAAGCAATTCAGTGCGGCTACGCATCACTGGTACCACTCGAATGTATTTGTACTGGCATTGATGACTCGAATGTATTTGTTGTATCCCTGGTACCACTGCAGATGACTGCAGCTTCTGCTGTTGGGAATAGTTCCAGTCCAGAGACGAAACTAATATTATGGCAGAATCCTTTGCCTTCATCGCCAAAATTCTGTCGGCCCATCAAAGTGACTCTGCAGAAGGAGAGTCGGGAGTTAATAACAAGAGAAATCGACAACATCAAATCACAAATCACAGCCCTGTCTCCCACGGTGGTACTTGTCGACGGACAATATATTGCACTGCGTTCCTGTTCTTAATTTTGTCCCGCTAGATTTGTGATCGGAACCACTGTGCACCGCTAGTGAATCTACACAACCTTCAAGACCGACAAACTTGATGGAAACAGACTATCCTGCACATTCACCTGATCTCACCTCGCCTGATGTTTATTTGTGGGGCATACTTAAGGGGTGTGTCTACAGCGATTTAGTGCCTCATAGTATTGAAGAACTCGCAATTGAATATCACTCGCGTGTTGCATTCAATTTCACGAGAAGCAATTGTGGCCATGTTTGACAGTTTGCAGCCTCACTGATTTTGTGTGTGTGTGTGTGTGTGTGTGTGTTGGACGGAGCTATGTGTCTTGAATATTTTGTAGGCTGCTTGTTCTGCTTCTGATCAGATACTGTATTATACTGCTAACATTGTGCACTAAAATTCAGTTCAAATTCCACACATCAGTACTAGTTTTGCATTTCGATATACTTCATTTCCGGCCATACTGTAATATCTTCTGGTTAAAGTAGAAATACTTGTTAAAATACTCACAAATTCTCCAAAATCTGCTGCTTCCAACTGACTCAATGCATCATCAATCTGCATCTGAAAAGAAGAAAAAACAGTGAGAGCTGCTGAAAATACAAATGAAGGATTCACAGCAAAAAAACCGTAAGTCCAAAATGTTGAACTTTCAGTGAAGGCGAAAAACTGACTTTAGCTTTTCTCTTACAATATAATTACCTAAAATACTTTATATATGAAGGTTAGAGTTATCTACAAATATTCGAAGTCGTTAGTTAGAAATATCTTTTAAAAACTCACACCTAACAACTTTCGTGCTAAAATCGATCAAAATGAAAATATCGCAAAATATTCAAACATCATTTTCTTTTATTCAAGGACATTATCACCACTGACCAACGGATAATTTGACAAGGGAAATGCTCCAGTTGTGATAATTATGGATACACAACAAATCTCGCTGTCAAATGATATTAAAATACCAGTGTTCAAACCTAAGTAGTTCCCTTGATAATAAAAAGGTAGTCAAGCAACAATGAAGGATTAAATCAACTCATTATCCTTAGTTAAAGAATAGAATCCAATGGATAACGTTTTTTACTGGCGGCAATGAACCTGCGAGTTCCATAAGCCACAGAGAATTAGTTAGTTAATGCTCCATCAATAAATCAAACTGTTTAATCCGAAATTCTGTAGATCAACCGGCAGTGTCACCTTTACTCTAATCTTGCTTTGTACTTTACAGCCATTAACTCTAATCTTGTTTTGCGCTTTTTAGTGGTTAATTCTAATCTAATCCTGTTTTGTACGTTTTAGTCGTTAACTCTAAAGCCTGTTTCGTGCTTTGTAATCGTTAACTATATCGTCGCTGGCATAACCAAAAGGAGTATCTAAAAATCACCTGTGTGAAGTTATCATCGAGTTTGTCAGCTTAGAAATTTAGAATCCAAGATCACAGTTGGCTAGTACCCAGCATCTCTTGAAAAACTTTAAAATTTAGTTTTATATGGGCCAGTCTAGTAACTTTGGACTTCGGCCCGTCACGATTCGCCCTTTAGCTGTTAAAATCCACACCCATGCCGGGACTCGAACCCGGGACCTTCGAGCCAATGGCCTACCACCGCAGACCGCTCGGTCGGCAGCACCTCTTGAAGATCTTTAAAGATCATTGTTGAAACTGATTTCCGTTAATGGGAGTAACAAACCTAGTATTTCTGATACCTGTACGAGGTGTGACACACAAACAACCGGATTGTAGCTGTATTACTAAAAATATTTAACATGATGCATATTGTTTTTGCAGGGATAAACTAACATACCTCTCCTACCTAGTACCGTGAATTGGATTCAGCCGGCCCAGCCATTCGCGAGATAAGCGACAATGAGTGAACACGTGTGTCAATGCCTTGGCGGAAAATGACAAATGATCAGAAACAGTGCTGGAAGGAATTGTGTATGGTCATCTTGGAAAGGATTGACGACGACCCAAATTTGTTGGATTTGGTTGTAACTGTCCATGAAACGTGGATATTTACCTATGACCCCGAAACAAAGCGACAATCCATGCAGTGGAAGGGTCCGGGCTCATCCTGGCACAAAAAGGCTCGAATGTGAAAGTCCAAATTTAAGGCAATGCTACTAGTGTTCTTTGATATTCGTGGGATAGTGATGATTGATTGGGTTCCTGACGGACAAACTGTAAATCTACTTTACTACCTTCAGGTGTTGGGGAATCTTCGTGAAAACGTTTGAAAAAAGCGCTCTCAGTTGTGAGAAAGTGGCTGGATCTTGCATCAGGACAATGCACCGATCACAAGGCACTATCCGTATAGCAATCTTTTGCTAGAAAAAACATTGCAGTATTAGAACAACCGTCGTACTCGCCTGATTTGGCACCTTGTGATGTTTTTTGTTCCTGAAAATCAAATTTCAACTGAAAGGAACAGAGTTTTACCTCCGTTAATGGGATTAGAAAAAACGGAAAACGTACAAAAGACCCTTACAGAAGATGACTTCCAGGGATGTTACAAACAATGGCAGCAGCGAATGAAGAAGTATGTTGAAGCAGAGGGGGACTACTTTGAATGTGACACCACCGGGAACCAATAATGTAAGTACTCTGAGTTATTACTTCAGTCCGGTATTTTTTGTGTCACACCTCGTATTTGATGCAGCGTAGAAGAAAAATGGAAATAAAATTTATTGTAGAAAATATTGTGTAGACTAATTTTTGCAACAACACCCTTTGCTCTAAAATGTTTCTGAAGCGAGAAATTTACAAGAAAGAAAAAAGCTTTTTGGCGCCATTTTTCCAAGACGGCTGAAGCCGAGGTTGTAGAGGGATGTAAAACTAACACGTTGTTACACATATTTATTACGGAAATAAATTGTTCCAGCTTTCCACATTTTTTCCCCTCTGCTAACTGGCCTAGTTTCCGTATTTTTAATTTACGTCACAGTAAAATTTATTTCTTATATGGGCCAGTCCAGTAACTTTCGACTTCGGCCCGTCACGATTCGCCTTTAGCTATTAAAATCCACACCCATGCCGGGACTCGAACCCGGGACCTTCTAGCCGATGGCCTACCGCCGCAGACCGCTCGGCCGGCTTACGTCACAGCGAACAGAAATGGAGCTCTGGAGTTGGCTTAATTGGACAGAGGCTACTTTTTACTGAAGGATCACCTAAAAAAAATCTACCTAGTTATCCCGTAATCCAGACCACACATTAGAAACATTTAAAGAGGGAAGTGATACGAAAATATATTGTGAATTACTGTCTCGATAGACCAAGAGCAGTGTCTCAGTTGTAAGAACGTTGGCTTCACATTCGAAAGGTTCTGGTAGCGGTCGGTCCTTTTCATTGAGGGATTTCCTCAGTCACACCAGGCTAATACCGAAATGGTATCTTAAACCTAGGCACTGGAAGGATTCCTTTCCGTGTTCTTTTCTCTATCCTCTACAGGCTTGAGAAAAAGATACCTAACGACCATAAATACAATTAAATTCAATTTAACTGTAGTCAATAGATACATTAAAGATGAAAAGTTCTAGTTAATGGATTATTAGATACAATGTAAACTGACAAGTACAACAGACGAGGTTCAGAAGCCAAAGTGGTAGAAGAGTGACACATGACAGTTTCCGTATTTGCTTCGCTCTGGTACACACATCGCTTAATTGAGAGATACTGTGTCAGTTGCTACGTTTGATCAAACAAGTCCGGTCAATGAATTCTTTATAGGACACAAATTCACAATCCTTTGATCTGAGGTGATGGCTGTAACCACAAAAGAGAATACGTATCATCTACATACTGCAAAGCGAGAGATTGTAGCATACACGTGCTGGTCGTGACAGAAGAAAAACAATGTGTGTTAACGACCCCAGGAAACTGGATTAGTTACAGGCCACTGGATCCGCGTTCTCTTAAACCAATTATAATACAAGAGTACCTAATGAGTTAAAGTTCACGATTAAGAGGAAATAAATGTTTAATGATACTTTGCGAGGCTAACACACAAGGAAAAAAAATATATGTATAGAGTCTATTTGTCTGTTCTGTGTTTCAGTGCCGTTTTAAAAAAGTATACAGTGTGTCCCTGAAATAACTGGAAAAGCTTCAGAGGGAAAAGATTAACGTCAAACAAGATAAAAGTTCATTTGAAGAATTTGAGAAATATGGCTAGTTTCGGACATACAGAAGCTCGAAGTTAGAGAGGTATCGTCACAAATGACGTAATATTTCGACACAATGCCGTAATTGGTATCGGTGGAGCAAATCAAAATCAAAGTAGTGCCTAAAACATCTATTTAAGTTATATTTATGATTGGCTAATGCAACATAGAAGGGGATTTCTATGCTTGTCCTATTAAACCATTTAATTCCGTGACAATACAATTCTTACGTTGAATAACCAGTGTATGCGGCACTATCTCAATCATAAACAGTGCTAAAATATATGTATCGGGTACTACTTTGATTGTGATTTACTAAGCCGACAGTGTTTACGTCACTGTCTCGAGACATTACGCCACTTGTGACAATGCCGCTTTAGCTTTGAGCGCCTGCAACTCCGAAACTACTCGTAATTTTGACTTTTTACAACGCAGCTTTTCTTTATTTGATGTAGAATTGTAGATAATCATCTCCCGAAGTTTGCACCTTTATTTCATAGACACCCTGTACAAACTAAAAATACACACTAGAAATAGTCGGTATTCTACCAGGAAATGGAACCTTCGTCTCCCGAATGGCGGTAGGATGTTTTACCAATACAACATGCGTAAAGAATTTGGGTGTGTCGCTTGGTAGTTTGGTTAGCACACCACCAGACTGGAACAGAGTTGCGTAGCTTAGTTAGTAGAGCGTTAGGATAAGATTAAGAAGGTTCTGAGAACGATCCCATCCTGACTGAGGTTTCTCTTCATTCATACCATGCAAATGCCGGAATGATACCTACTAAATAGGTTCTGGCGACTACATTCCAACATTCTCTCCCCAACTCTATTTCGAGCTCAACCTGAGATGCCTAAAGGCCATAAATAAATCCAATTCAATTCAAAAAGAGGAAATAATTAGGGGGTGGATCATGATTTAGTATTTACTTAGTGCGTACACCGAGCCGCTGTGGTTCAGTAGTAGAGCATTGGCTTAGCATTCGGGAGGTCATGGGTTCAATCCCATCAGCCGAGCATCCTGACTGAGGTTTTCCCAGTGTTTCTCTTCAGTCACACTAGGCAAATGCGGGATGGTAACTTCACCTTAGACCCTGGCCGATACCTTCCCGCATCCTTTACCTCCCCTATCCCAACCTGAGCCTTAGATGCCTGAAACCATAAATCAAATTCAACTCAGTGTATACCCACAAGAAGTTGAAATTTACTTAGTAAAATTTCCTTTTACATTACTTCCATTTAAATACGATTTAAATTGTTTCATACTATTTTTCTGAAGTGGATTTTTTGTTTGTTTACGTGGTTGACTTTCTGATTCTTTTATTCTGCTCGTTTTGATGCTTTATTTGCTATTGAATCAATTTGAAAAACTGCCTAGTCTTGTTTTCTTCATCTGAAATTACAATTTTAAAAGCACTGTATGAAAATAAACATTGAACCAGTCTAGGAGGAGTTTTGAATTGTCATGTATGATACTTGTAAACATTACGCATACGGCCTTTCCGAATTGGCACTTTATGCTCCGTTATGCATCTTTGCACCGACAGATGCACCGTCGATGGTTATCCGAATTCCTCTTTCAACGGAGCAGATGCACCGTCGATGGTTGTCCGAATTCCTCTTTGAACAGAGCAACAGGGTATCACATGTCCACTTGATCCTCCGATCCGTTGCGCGTTACTGCCATGTTCATGTTTAAAAAAAGGGGCGGAATACTGCGTAGTGTCAATATGTTAGTAGTATTACCTCCTACCTAATTTGAGAACGAGAACAAGCTGCGATAATTGTTTAATGGTGTCATTAATTCGATTTTCTTTTTTTAAATTTTATTTATGTCCATCAGGCATCTAAGGCTCAGGTCGAATTTGAATTGACAGTTTTCGGAATAAAATAAGACGAACTGATATTGTCGGATAAGAAAAGAATTGGACATTACAAAAGAAGATTGGTAAAAACGAGTTACTGTACCAAAGTATTTGAACGTAAGTTAAATCCCATTGTCAAGTTCTAAGGGCACGTATATATACCGTATACGCTCGCGTAATGTCCGCGCTCATGTAATGTCCGCACCTGGAATTTAGAGATAAAATTTGTAAAGAACAAAGCAACCCGCATAATTTCCACACCCTAAGAATCACATATTTCCTCTACTAAAAAATATAGGCTACGTTACGGGTATTCATACTTTTATTTTTGTTCGCGTTTCGTTCTCGTGTAGGTGTCCTTCAATCATAATTTCGGCACCAGTAACCTACTCAGCAGACAACAGGTAAGAAAAAAAGTCAGTCCAAACAGGTTTCCCCTGCACTCGCTTCTCTGATTAATTACATAGGAGGTTCGAAGTGCAATTTGTATCGAAAACCAATGACGAAAAAAGCGATATTTTTTGAATGACTCGCGGAAAGTCCGCACTCGGATTTTGGCGTCTCAATTTTAGTAAAAATAGTGCGGACATCACACGAGAAAAAAAATAATCCACCTAAGTTCTTCACCCAACCACCATTAATTCTAGTGTGTGCGCTAATTATTACTTGTAAGGAAATCTTCGGGATACAGCGTAAATGTGGTTGAATAGCTGACTCAGCACAATTAATTCATAGTTTTTAACATATCTCGCACAAATGTTCTTTGAAACTGATCTGAATGCATTTCTTTGACCGCTGTCTTTAATA
>JAGDQP010059816.1:0-12310 GCA_022664845.1 Lepisma saccharinum | reverse complement strand
TAACCATACTTTGACTGGACATATTTGGTACTGTATTAAATAAAGTATTGTAAAAAACATTTAGCTAGACATGCTGTAAGTCCCCGCATGCTACATAAGCGTTATTTGTCATGAAGATTGTAGTACGTTGTGAAGTTTGTACGTATTTAGTAACGCTGTGAACTGTATTTTATTATTATTTTGACTGCACCGTTTGTCATTAAAGTGTATCTGGAAAAGGAACATCAGCATTGTGGTGCAATAAAGCCCTCAAACAAACACTTATCCACTATCATTGTGTTGGAATTCCAAGAGAACGGACCTTGTGCATTTTCATCACGACCTTTCGTGCCCTCCAGCGCATATCTTCAAACGAGAGGAGCAGATAGGGGAATTGCGGAAATAGTACTGAATACTGTTTTCTCACCTTCGTACGTGCTAGAGATACTTTGTCGTCATATGACCATCAGTCAGTAATACACATAGGTACAAGAACGCCCCGCGATTGTACGAATAATTACAAACTGTGGCCCGCGACCCGTGCATAAACATTTCAATATAATAATCTCTAACAAATTACGTTTTTTGAAAATAAATCGGTTCGCACGTCGGCGCTTTCATCACGAAAGTAATGCTACCCCCTACCGAGGACCATTCAAGTAAATATACGGTGTTATATTTTAGATTATGATACTTAACTCTCTGATTGAAACCGCCAACTACACGAGTTTGTATTGAAATTCTTTGTGTATAGAGAGAGGGTGCAGTTTGAAAATTGTCAAGATGGCCAAGAATGGTTTAGTGAAGATGGTGGACTCCGAAGATCCCGAAGATATGCAAGTATTGAACGAGGTGATTTGTTGCTCGCAGAAGGATTTAGATCTTAGGTTAATTGCCTGCTATAAATGCGGTCATTGGTATCATTGCGACTGTGTTCGGACGGATGCAGAAGAATGGAAGAAGTTAGTGGGATCCGATGTGGACGTTTCCTCATGAGAGTCATGGACTTGTGAAGAGTGCCACGGTGCAACTAGAATTTCAGAAGTCAAAGGAAAACCCGAAGTTTCTATGGAGATGTTGATGCTAGAGTTAATGGAAAAGGTGCAACACAGCATTGAATATAATCAGCATGAGTTGATGGAAAAGATGGAACACCACAGTGAAGTCTCACAACACAGCAACCAAGTTCTTCGCCAAGAGTTGATGGGAAAGATGGAACACAACAGCGCAGCTCAACGAGACCTGGGTAACAAAGTGGAGAATGTTAATGCTACGTTGCAGTTAAAATTGTCAGAACTCTCAGATAGAGTGGCGGACGTAGGACAACGCTGTGAGGAATCGGCAAAGAAACTGGAGCAACGCATAGAGATGGTAGAAAGTCGATTGGAGGAAACCAAACTTGAACTGCTCGGCAAGATGGACGAAAAACAGGAAGAAATAGATGGATTGGTGAAGAGGTTGATTCAAGGAAGAGAAAGGAGGCTTAGGAAGTAGGGGACCTCTGAAACGAAGGCTGGAAAGAGGCCCAGAATTGAGACTGCGCCTTTCAGTCATAAAGTCATTTACCCACTACCCATCTGAGAAAGGGGAGTTGTCGGCTAGAACCTTCATTAAACAATTTGACAGGGAATGTGCTCCTATGGGAATAAAGCACACACAATATTTGCAAGTAATACATTTCGTGTTACAAGACCCCATCTTGTCATGGTGTTACTCGAACGTGGAGAAGTTTCGTACCTACATGGAGTTCAGGCAGCCATTCTTGCGTCACTACCACTCTGAAGATGTGACTTCTTCCAAATTAACTAGATTGAAAACTGTTCCGTTCAACTCGAAGGTCGATGGTAGTGTTGAACAATTTGTGACCACACGTTATTGCCAAATTCGTGATCTGGATGTCATGAGCAGTGAAATCCAAATCTGCAATGAACTGATCCCTTTACTACCGGTACAATATCAACGGCAGTTAGTGTCATTGAGACAACTGGACCCCTCGGAAACTTTGGAAGTAGGACGTAGATTAGACCTCATTCACGATACTTGGGAAGCCTGGAAGAAGACGGGGAAGGATACTTATGACAAGTGGAGTGGAGAAGATAATACGCATGCGAAAAGGGTGAGAGTGAGCTTTGTAAGCAAGGATTCGGACGCGAGTGTTCAAGAGTATGAACAGAATGTTAAGTGCCCTGTGAAGCCGTCGAATAATGCCCACGAGAAAGAACAGTACCGGAACAATAAAGCAAATTATAGTCGTAAGCGTCGTCGAGGTAAGGGACAGGACAAAAGGAAAACTAACCAGGGTCAAGAACAGTACCCACTTCGAGATAATGATCATCGACAGGAGAGTGAGGATCAAGGTTCTGGAACCCAACCATCTGGGAATCAGGGGTCCAGCAGTGCAAAAAAACTAGCTACGTCGCCCACCTCGAGGGTCGGAGTGTTGGGTAACGACACGGATCCATTGACCCAGGACAAATTTGTACATAGTGAAGTAATGAATGAAGAAGGATGTATGAGTGAGAATGATGTGATGACGTCGGATGTATATAGAATAAAATACCATTTAATATCAAGCCAATCATGAGTATATAACACTGATGATGAGGACGAAAGCGTCGGACGTAGCTCAAACCAATCTACGGTTGGACGTGAGCCTTGGGCTGGAGCCATTCAAGTGAATGTCTTATCCGAAGTTGTAGAGGCCTTGGTGGACTCAGGAGCGGAAGTTTCTGTTTGCAGCACTAAACTTTTTAAAAAAGTTAGTGGCATAGTTTCTCTCCCGAAACTGAAGACTGCGCCGTAGGTCACGTTGCTGGACTACACTGGCACACGCCGAAAGGAGGTAAAAGGCGAGGTCTGTATACCAGTAGAGGTACAGGGAGTACAGCTTGAAATCAGTGTATTTGTGGTCGAAGGATTAACACAGAGTCTATTATGGGGGCGAGACTTCTTATTCAAGTACCAAGGTGAGATCAGCTTCCAGCGGAAATCTCTCAGCATGAGGACGCCCAGTGGGGAGTTGTGGTTCCCATGTTATCCACGACGAAGTTGGACGGCTAAGAGGCAGGACGTACCATCAACGAGCTTTTTCTGGATTCATCAGTGGGTGGCGTTTCATATCCTGTAGCATGTGAGTGTCATGCGGAAGAGGAATGTTTTCAGAGTGACGAGAAGTGTCGATGCGATGCGGCGATGATCAGATGTGCTCTGAAAGGATGGAACTCTCAATTAGCGCAACGTAACGAAGCTTTCAACGAGATCAGATTTAGCAGACAAGGCAATGGACATCCAAAGCGTGTGATGCTCGCTCAAGTCAATGAGAGTCGCCTGGTGGAACAGGAGTATGATTCCATGATACGGCAAGTTGCGTGCTGGGAATGTAAGGTGAAAATTGTGGAGGTCGCCATACCTGAGCGCGCAGGAGCCGCAACAGAGCTGTACGTCACTGCAGAGGAAATCCGTAATACTGTTGAGCAAGTGCCTGTTGATGCTGAGTGCAAGGAATGTTTGCTATGTGTCTTGATGAAGCGAAGGAACGTTTTTGCCAAATTCCCCGGAAGATGCAATAAGTTTCGGTATACGATCCAAGTCACCACTAATGAGCCAATTTTAAAGCGTCCATACCCTATATCATTATGTTATCGGGATAAAGTCAGAGCTCAAATCCACACGTGGTTGCGTCAAGGGATAGTGGAACCAGCAGTATCAAAGCATCACCACCCGTTGGTGGTAGTGAAGAAGAAAACCCCAGGGGAGATAAGGGTATGCCTCGACCTAACCCAGCTGAACCGACTCATTCCTCTTAAATACCTGAAAGTGGAACGCATGGACGATCTATTCGCCAAATTCAATGGTATGAGATGTGCAACTTCACTCGACCTCGTGAATTCTTATTATCAGATCGAGCTCACCGAGGATTGTCGTGACTTGCTAGCATTTGCTTTTGAAGGCCAGATGTACCGCCATTACCGAGTACCGTTTGGGTATAGAAATGGAGGAGCCTGCTTGATGTCCGCGCTGCAGCGAGTGTTGTGTCCGGAAATCATATCGAAGTTCCTAGTGTATATGGACGATTTCTTGCTCCCCGGCAGCGATGCATTGGAACATCTAGAGTTGTTGGATGTTGTGCTTGGAAAATTGGAGGAAGCAAACATGACAGCGAACCTGAAGAAGTGTACCTTCTTAGTCTCACAAGTTCAGTTCCTTGGATTTGTCGTTACGCCTTCTGGGATTGCTAAAGATTCAAGATATGTTGAGATGATGGAAAGTTTGTCTGCTCCCACGACGATGAAAGAGCTCCAACGTGTATTAGGATTACTGCAATGGTGTTCCAGATTTGTATATGACTTTGCGAGGAAGTCTGTTCCCTTTTATGAGTTGCTGAAGAAGGGAAAAAATGGGAGTGGTTGCCTTCTCATACTCAGTGTCTGAAAGAGATCAAGCACGAGATCTGCAAAAACATACTTCTGGTACAACCAGATTTAACCTAGGATTTCATCATGATTGTAGACGGATCCACAGTGGGGACAGCTGCCATTCTTAATCAAACTCACGATGGAGAACAATGCATCATAGGATTCACTGGACACGTGCTTTCCCCATGCGAAGCACGGTATACTATAACGGAGATTGAACTGTTGGCAGTGGTTAAGGTTGTGAGGAAATGGCGCAACTTGCTGACGGGCCACCATGTCATCGTACAGACCGATCACTAGGCATTGGTTCACTATCGGAATATCCGTCACTGGAATCCGAGACTGCATCGATGGTGCTTAGAAATACAGGACTTGGACTTAGAAATCCAGCATATACCTGGCGTTAAGAACGTTGCAGCCGACGCGTTATCTCGGATATCCCTCTATTGTTTACCGAAGACGGTTACCATCTTCAGTTTTTCAGCTTTATCAGGTGATTTAGCCAACCTGTCAAGTGAAGAGTGGGTAAGGTATCAATTCGAAGATGTTAATCTCAGGAAGCTCATAGAAGAACTAAAGAGTGTCGACGTAGATGGGCAAGACAGGACAATGTGTAAGTCTATCAAGCAATTTTATAAATTTGAAAATGGAGTTCTGTGTAAACGAGACTTTCATAAACACAAAAAATGGTGCATAGTAGTACCTAAGTGCTTGGTGTCACGAGTCGTCAGGTCACACCACAATGACAGGGGTCACTTTGGGTATGTGAAAGCCCAGGCCGCAATAATGGAAAATTTCGTCTGGGAGGACATATACACGGATGTGAGAAAGTATATCAAGAACTGTGCACAAGGCGGATACCCACCCGATGTCCAGGAAGCTGGGAAACATCAGTACTTCCAGACCGAGGGAAATGATCTATATCGATTTGGTTGGTGCTGTACTAAGGACGAAAGAAGGCCACACTCACGTATGCACATGTTTGGACTTATTCAGCAGGTACATAGTGGCTTACCCCATCAGACGAGCGACGACTGTAGCTGTATTAAGATGTCTAGACACCTATATCTCGCATCTAGACATCTGTGATGCAATACTCTGCGATAATGGTCCTTGTTTTTCGTCAATAAGATTTATTGGTCTATTAGAGGGTCGAGGAGTGAAGGTATATCACACGACGCCTTATCACCCTCAGAGCAATCCTGTCAAGCGCATTCACAGAGAAAACAATAGATTGTGTCGTCTATATTGTGTCAAACATAACACAGAATGGAATAAACATCTTGGGAGAATGATGATGCTATTAAATTGTACCGTGTTCGAGACGTTAAAAATGACACCTATCCAAGTTCACTTAAATGTCAACGACGTATTTCCCTTCACAAGGAAGATTCTTCATTTGGATGTATCTGATGAGAAGACGTGGGATCAGAAATTACTGATGGTTGTAAATTCTAGAGCAGAACGAGTCAGGGAACGGAGTCAGCAAACCAGGACCTGAACGCATAACGACACGTGAAGTTTGGAGACCTTGTGTTCTTACGAACTCACAATCTAAGTGATGCTCTTGGCCAGCATATTAAAAAAATGTTTAACCTGTATGAGGGACCGTACCTATGTGTAGGAAAACCTAGTACGAAGGTAGTAGTTATGTGGACACCGGTCAGAGCAGCAATGTAAGCTGTGGCAGCCGACAGCGGAGACGTATTGGGAATGCAGGAACCTGGCACAGAGGAATGGTAACCCGGATATACTGAGGAATCAGCCTACGAAATTTACAGAGTCTTGAGTGGAGAGACAAGAAAAGAAGAGGATGTGTCCAATCAATATATGTGTATAGTGCTCATGTTGCGTGTGTGGAATGGTGAGTGTGAAAGTAAAATATTTGCTATGCTACCTTGCTGCAATGATACGTGATGGAACGGTCCTCGGTACCGCCTAGTACAGACACCATATGTAACCGGGTATGCCGTTTACATTATTTCTTGGTATTGACGCACTCCCCGTGGTGACGAAGAGACACCGACTACGGCGAATCAGTAAGTCACTCACTCCCTGTGATGACGACTGATCAGTGTGTCGTGGTTGGGAGATGAGGCTACCTTCTGTTAGTCTATGTCATGACGTCACGAGTTTTCGGTGACGTAACGGAAGTGACAACTTGTTGCTTTAGAAGGAACTAGAAGTATCTTACAGGCAAATGAGTTGTCAGCTCAGCCAACATAAATTGTTAAGTAATTATATAACATTGCTGAGCATCATCAAAGTTACACATTTTACTGCAATATAACTTGTATAGGATCAAATAGGCGTAGATATGGTGGTGTACGGACAGACTCAAGAAGAAAATTCAAGATTTAAAAGTCCCGTGTCACTCCAGTGGTGAGTAATTATTTTCGGCACGGTCCTGGAGGAACGCTATTGTAAGTAGCTCACTTTTATAGTTATTGTGGCAAGATAACAGATAGAATACAGCATCCGTGAAAATAAAGCGTGTGCTTCGCAAGATTGTTGACTTATGCATAATACCGTTGTACAGTATCTAAAGTACCGGTACAGTGAACTGGTTTTGATCGTTGTAAAATTATCACGGTGGCAACATTTCAGCGTGTTTGCGAGTGATCAAATATAATTCGTATAACTTGGCGTGCGTTATGGTACCCCATTTCCTTACTAAAAAGAAAGCTAGCTAAGGTGAGTGGTGGCCAATGAATGCATTCATATAACGTGTTTGGAAACGATATAGCCTATTTGCACAGCAACAAACGCAACCACAAAAGAGAAACTATTGAAACGTGGTAGCCGTGTGCAGTTAATTCTCTACTGTGGTTAAGATCCTAAACCAAACCTGTAAGATGACCTGTCATTTGAATAGAAACGTATGTTGAACAGAAAACGTGCACGATATAGAATATTGTAAGCTTTTGCATCTGATAATGTATTCTGCGTGTGTTGATTAGGGTGCTTTACGCACGAGTTAGACTTGTGTTAAAAAAGAAAAGTGTGTGGCTACGTAAGATTTGCGCTGCATCCAATTGTAAGTTGTGACATCTATTATATTATAAGTTGAGATCATCGTCACAGTCAAGAAATCAGGGTGTACTCGACGGCATCCTATTATTAATTTTGAAATATAACAATTGATCCTCCAGAGAAATAAGTGTTGTAGTACATAGTAGAACTATAGAGAGCAATCGGCCTAACTAGGACGTGTCAGAAAAAAAAAGTTTAATTTTTGCATACAGCAATTGACGGAGTAGGTCAAAGTCTTCCATGTTCCTCTCGAAGATTAGGTTAGATCTCGTTAGTGCCAAACGATAATTCTAAAGTAGCTTGTGTGCAGACACAGTATAGTAAGAATTATGTGCATTATTACTTCGTCGGAGTGAATATAGTTATTTACGAAGACGTTAAACCTAAGGTTTTACGGAAGTAATAGCATTTTAGAAAGGAAAAAATAATTGCTTTGTATGAGAACTGCGATATTTCGTTAAAATATTATTGAATCTTAAGAAATTTCATTTACCTGTGACGAACGTAGTAGTTGTAGCATGCTTATTCAGCTTTCTGCCTGTGTTGTTTAATACTGTGCTATTTTATAATTTTTCTGTGCATGTACGCGTATTCCCAATTAGCATAGGGTATTTTTATATTATTTTCTAATCTAACCATACTTTGACTGGACATATTTGGTACTGTATTAAATAAAGTATTGTAAAAAACATTTAGCTAGACATGCTGTAAGTCCCCGCATGCTACATAAGCGTTATTTGTCATGAAGATTGTAGTACGTTGTGAAGTTTGTACGTATTTAGTAACGCTGTGAACTGTATTTTATTATTATTTTGACTGCACCGTTTGTCATTAAAGTGTATCTGGAAAAGGAACATCAGCATTGTGGTGCAATAAAGCCCTCAAACAAACACTTATCCACTATCATTGTGTTGGAATTCCAAGAGAACGGACCTTGTGCATTTTCATCACGACCTTTCGTGCCCTCCAGCGCATATCTTCAAACGAGAGGAGCAGATAGGGGAATTGCGGAAATAGTACTGAATACTGTTTTCTCACCTTCGTACGTGCTAGAGATACTTTGTCGTCATATGACCATCAGTCAGTAATACACATAGGTACAAGAACGCCCCGCGATTGTACGAATAATTACAAACTGTGGCCCGCGACCCGTGCATAAACATTTCAATATAATAATCTCTAACAAATTACGTTTTTTGAAAATAAATCGGTTCGCACGTCGGCGCTTTCATCACGAAAGTAATGCTACCCCCTACCGAGGACCATTCAAGTAAATATACGGTGTTATATTTTAGATTATGATACTTAACTCTCTGATTGAAACCGCCAACTACACGAGTTTGTATTGAAATTCTTTGTGTATAGAGAGAGGGTGCAGTTTGAAAATTGTCAAGATGGCCAAGAATGGTTTAGTGAAGATGGTGGACTCCGAAGATCCCGAAGATATGCAAGTATTGAACGAGGTGATTTGTTGCTCGCAGAAGGATTTAGATCTTAGGTTAATTGCCTGCTATAAATGCGGTCATTGGTATCATTGCGACTGTGTTCGGACGGATGCAGAAGAATGGAAGAAGTTAGTGGGATCCGATGTGGACGTTTCCTCATGAGAGTCATGGACTTGTGAAGAGTGCCACGGTGCAACTAGAATTTCAGAAGTCAAAGGAAAACCCGAAGTTTCTATGGAGATGTTGATGCTAGAGTTAATGGAAAAGGTGCAACACAGCATTGAATATAATCAGCATGAGTTGATGGAAAAGATGGAACACCACAGTGAAGTCTCACAACACAGCAACCAAGTTCTTCGCCAAGAGTTGATGGGAAAGATGGAACACAACAGCGCAGCTCAACGAGACCTGGGTAACAAAGTGGAGAATGTTAATGCTACGTTGCAGTTAAAATTGTCAGAACTCTCAGATAGAGTGGCGGACGTAGGACAACGCTGTGAGGAATCGGCAAAGAAACTGGAGCAACGCATAGAGATGGTAGAAAGTCGATTGGAGGAAACCAAACTTGAACTGCTCGGCAAGATGGACGAAAAACAGGAAGAAATAGATGGATTGGTGAAGAGGTTGATTCAAGGAAGAGAAAGGAGGCTTAGGAAGTAGGGGACCTCTGAAACGAAGGCTGGAAAGAGGCCCAGAATTGAGACTGCGCCTTTCAGTCATAAAGTCATTTACCCACTACCCATCTGAGAAAGGGGAGTTGTCGGCTAGAACCTTCATTAAACAATTTGACAGGGAATGTGCTCCTATGGGAATAAAGCACACACAATATTTGCAAGTAATACATTTCGTGTTACAAGACCCCATCTTGTCATGGTGTTACTCGAACGTGGAGAAGTTTCGTACCTACATGGAGTTCAGGCAGCCATTCTTGCGTCACTACCACTCTGAAGATGTGACTTCTTCCAAATTAACTAGATTGAAAACTGTTCCGTTCAACTCGAAGGTCGATGGTAGTGTTGAACAATTTGTGACCACACGTTATTGCCAAATTCGTGATCTGGATGTCATGAGCAGTGAAATCCAAATCTGCAATGAACTGATCCCTTTACTACCGGTACAATATCAACGGCAGTTAGTGTCATTGAGACAACTGGACCCCTCGGAAACTTTGGAAGTAGGACGTAGATTAGACCTCATTCACGATACTTGGGAAGCCTGGAAGAAGACGGGGAAGGATACTTATGACAAGTGGAGTGGAGAAGATAATACGCATGCGAAAAGGGTGAGAGTGAGCTTTGTAAGCAAGGATTCGGACGCGAGTGTTCAAGAGTATGAACAGAATGTTAAGTGCCCTGTGAAGCCGTCGAATAATGCCCACGAGAAAGAACAGTACCGGAACAATAAAGCAAATTATAGTCGTAAGCGTCGTCGAGGTAAGGGACAGGACAAAAGGAAAACTAACCAGGGTCAAGAACAGTACCCACTTCGAGATAATGATCATCGACAGGAGAGTGAGGATCAAGGTTCTGGAACCCAACCATCTGGGAATCAGGGGTCCAGCAGTGCAAAAAAACTAGCTACGTCGCCCACCTCGAGGGTCGGAGTGTTGGGTAACGACACGGATCCATTGACCCAGGACAAATTTGTACATAGTGAAGTAATGAATGAAGAAGGATGTATGAGTGAGAATGATGTGATGACGTCGGATGTATATAGAATAAAATACCATTTAATATCAAGCCAATCATGAGTATATAACACTGATGATGAGGACGAAAGCGTCGGACGTAGCTCAAACCAATCTACGGTTGGACGTGAGCCTTGGGCTGGAGCCATTCAAGTGAATGTCTTATCCGAAGTTGTAGAGGCCTTGGTGGACTCAGGAGCGGAAGTTTCTGTTTGCAGCACTAAACTTTTTAAAAAAGTTAGTGGCATAGTTTCTCTCCCGAAACTGAAGACTGCGCCGTAGGTCACGTTGCTGGACTACACTGGCACACGCCGAAAGGAGGTAAAAGGCGAGGTCTGTATACCAGTAGAGGTACAGGGAGTACAGCTTGAAATCAGTGTATTTGTGGTCGAAGGATTAACACAGAGTCTATTATGGGGGCGAGACTTCTTATTCAAGTACCAAGGTGAGATCAGCTTCCAGCGGAAATCTCTCAGCATGAGGACGCCCAGTGGGGAGTTGTGGTTCCCATGTTATCCACGACGAAGTTGGACGGCTAAGAGGCAGGACGTACCATCAACGAGCTTTTTCTGGATTCATCAGTGGGTGGCGTTTCATATCCTGTAGCATGTGAGTGTCATGCGGAAGAGGAATGTTTTCAGAGTGACGAGAAGTGTCGATGCGATGCGGCGATGATCAGATGTGCTCTGAAAGGATGGAACTCTCAATTAGCGCAACGTAACGAAGCTTTCAACGAGATCAGATTTAGCAGACAAGGCAATGGACATCCAAAGCGTGTGATGCTCGCTCAAGTCAATGAGAGTCGCCTGGTGGAACAGGAGTATGATTCCATGATACGGCAAGTTGCGTGCTGGGAATGTAAGGTGAAAATTGTGGAGGTCGCCATACCTGAGCGCGCAGGAGCCGCAACAGAGCTGTACGTCACTGCAGAGGAAATCCGTAATACTGTTGAGCAAGTGCCTGTTGATGCTGAGTGCAAGGAATGTTTGCTATGTGTCTTGATGAAGCGAAGGAACGTTTTTGCCAAATTCCCCGGAAGATGCAATAAGTTTCGGTATACGATCCAAGTCACCACTAATGAGCCAATTTTAAAGCGTCCATACCCTATATCATTATGTTATCGGGATAAAGTCAGAGCTCAAATCCACACGTGGTTGCGTCAAGGGATAGTGGAACCAGCAGTATCAAAGCATCACCACCCGTTGGTGGTAGTGAAGAAGAAAACCCCAGGGGAGATAAGGGTATGCCTCGACCTAACCCAGCTGAACCGACTCATTCCTCTTAAATACCTGAAAGTGGAACGCATGGACGATCTATTCGCCAAATTCAATGGTATGAGATGTGCAACTTCACTCGACCTCGTGAATTCTTATTATCAGATCGAGCTCACCGAGGATTGTCGTGACTTGCTAGCATTTGCTTTTGAAGGCCAGATGTACCGCCATTACCGAGTACCGTTTGGGTATAGAAATGGAGGAGCCTGCTTGATGTCCGCGCTGCAGCGAGTGTTGTGTCCGGAAATCATATCGAAGTTCCTAGTGTATATGGACGATTTCTTGCTCCCCGGCAGCGATGCATTGGAACATCTAGAGTTGTTGGATGTTGTGCTTGGAAAATTGGAGGAAGCAAACATGACAGCGAACCTGAAGAAGTGTACCTTCTTAGTCTCACAAGTTCAGTTCCTTGGATTTGTCGTTACGCCTTCTGGGATTGCTAAAGATTCAAGATATGTTGAGATGATGGAAAGTTTG
>JAGDQP010059815.1:0-12311 GCA_022664845.1 Lepisma saccharinum | reverse complement strand
ATATATATATATATATATATATATAAGTGCTATAGTTTTAGCGTTTTTAAGCAGTTTTGTAGCACTACTAAGGGAGCATTTTTATCTCACTTCCTGTACATTCTTTATACCTTTTACAAGCACATTACGCCCCAATAATAGCCCAGATTAAATTCTTTGTCATTTTTATTTGTGCTTGCTCATTATGTTTTAAGAAAATGGCGGGGCTCAGGAAATTTATAGTAGTGTGACTTTTTGTGCTAATGAAGGCTTTTTTTTTCTAAATGCACATTCCTGAAGAAGAGTTTAATATGCATTATTTATCTCTTTATCAGGTAGATTCATCGGAGTGTTCAGATGCCCATTTGAACGTAAACTGTAGGTCTTATGCTTAGAAAGTAACAACTTTACTTAGGTCATTAATCAAAACTTTTGCTTCAACGTCAGATACTACTGATCAGTGTAATAATTTAGCTCTACTCAAAATGTATTGGTAAACAAATAATACTATACATGCTCTCAGTTTTTGAAAACCGATAATTGTAGCCTAAGCTTGTCTCGTCTTGAGGGATGACGTCATTGTATTACTTTAAAATATATTGACAATGAATTAAGTTGACAAGACGTCTGTTGGGGTACAGTACGTTAACCTTGTGAGACTGAAGAAAAGCATTGAAATACATCAGTCAAAATTTACGGGAAAATGACAAAGTGGGATCCGAATCTTTATTATGAAATCAGCGAAATTGACCACGGATGCTTATTTTTCTTATAGCTCTTATTTTATTTCAACCTCCTGAAGCTAAAGAAAAATAAAAAAACTCAATGCTCACTTTTTATGCACAATTTAATTTATATTCAAGTTTATGGACTCAAATGTGTTTATACTCAAATTGTTGTTATCGATGTGTCTAAATGAGATTTATATCGATGTGTCAAAATAAGAAAATAACCAAAAACTTCTATTTTTTATTAATGATCCAATCTTTCATGGCAAACCTGTTTAGATAAAACCACGTCCAAGTAACATGGTTATGTTATCTCATTAAGCCATTAACATTAGTGACCTCTGCGACTACCAAGACAAGACGAGAAAAAACAAAGAAGAAACAAATATTTTTCTCTATGTGTATAAATAAATAAGGTAGATTAAATGAAACTTTGTACTATTTAAGTTTTATATAATTATTTTAATAATTCTCTATATTATAATAATAAATAATTCTAAATGTTATTTAAAAGAGTATCGTGTGAGTGAAATTCTAGTTAAAATAGTATGCTTACTTGAAAACATGGCGACTATTTGGAAGACTGTTTAGCATATAATATTCAGCCCTATATTCAGCAACTCTAATTGACACAGGGATTCCGCCAAGATGTTCAGTTTGGGGGGTGTACGTTTAAAATTGTGATGTTGTAAGTGGAGTTTTGCAAGGTTTCAATCGATTTCTGGCCGTAAAGATTTTAAAGTGTTTTTGAGAATTTGGCAAGGTCACACCCCTACAGGGGGAGGGTATGGAGTAATCAGTGAATTAACAATCATATTGGCCACTTCCGGTTAAAAGTTCATGGGTGCTTGCATACTACTACCTATATATTTTTTAATTCATTTATGGCCTTTAGCCATCTTTGTCTAAGGCCGGGATATAGGAGGGGAAGATATCGGTCAGAGCCTTACTTAATGTTATATACCGGTATTCGCCTGGTGAAACAGAGGGCATCCCTGGAAAGCCACAGTCAGGATGGTCGGCCGTGTAGTTCGAGTCAACTAACCCACCCATTGGTAATCCAAAGTCCACGACGTTACCGTCAGATTGTGGAAACATGTATGTAATGATATTAAATTCCCCTTCTTCATTTCCGTTCTTTCAATATTGTATAAAATGGAATGTGTTCCTGCTATATAAGGCCGGATTCAGACTAGCGACTTTGACGAAGCAACACATGTAACAACTAAAAAAAGTTACTAGCGGCAGAAATTTGTTCCCGCAGACTTTAGTAGTTACGACATGTGAATTTCGTCATGGATCTAGTGGTAGCATGCATTTCTGCTTTGGTTATCAGTAGACGCAGACAAAATTCGCATGCGCTTATAACGTGAATCTCTGTATTTCTAAGAAATAACATTACTGGTAGTCGAGTATTGTAGCCTAAGTGACAAATTAACATGAATTGAATTCGATAATAAATCGATTTTCAACCTTTTAAGCGATTTATTTCATAGTAAACTTATTAAAGCTATTATCTTCCCAACAAACTTAATTTCTGAAATTATACATTAAAATATCGTTTTACGAAAACTATCGGACTTTTTTTTATAAAAATAGCAGACAACATTTGCAGCGTAGAATACCACAATGTCTCAAATGAGTTTTGTTCGAGATTCGGAATATCCGACCCGCACTTTTCCTTCGATATTTTCTATTCAAATGCAATTGTTGTCTGCTTGGCTGAGGTACCAAAGTTGAAGTTTTTAATGTTACTGTTACTAAACGGAGCATAAAGCAAGAAATCGCCAAAACATGGTGTGCCTAAGAGGAGAGAGGGAGAGAGAGGGACAGAGAGAGAGAGAAAGCACAGGAATTTTATGAAGGCTCTTATGTGTATGAATCAAATATATTAATATTCAGAATGTGTAGTGGAAGGGTTAACCATGTGCGACAGGATTCTTGTCTGAAACATTGCAACATTTAAGAGCACGTTAAAAGTATTATAATAGCCCGTCACCTTGAAAAGACGTTATTTTCGATTGAAATTGATATTCAAGAAATTAGTGACAAGCACTTGCCCCCTTTTAAATATTTTTTTGAACTTCCCCCTCCCCTTTGGAAGCTAAACAACACACCAGGGGAAAGAATGGATTTTCTTCAGACTTCTCGTTGTTTGTTTGCTAAAATTAATGGGTTACCCCATCCTTCACTTTTTCAACACATCCTTCTGGTTTTTAGGTGCGACCGACTAGTTCTTGCAGATTGTTTTTTTTTTTTTCAGAGAAGGAAAAAATAAATCTTCATGAAACTAAAAGACAAAAACTTCAACGAGTGCAAAGCGGCAAAAACACAAGTTTAAATGTACAACAAGAAATAACGCCCCCAATAAACGATTTCTAAGATTATGTAAAACTACTTTATTGAAAAAATGAAAGCACATTTGCTTGCCTTTAGTTATCAGAAACAGAATAATAAAGCGTCAAAAGAAAATACTCGGTTCATTTAACTATAATTCACATGGTATAAGAATATGTCTAGACAATTATTGGAGTTATTAATTAAAGAATGTCTGTGCAAGTAATTTATGAACTATTGAACATTGTGAGACATTGTATGATAAAGCACGAAAGCCAAATTATTATTATTATCAGAGTTACCAGACGTATTTCTTTTGGATGACATGTCCTCCTTTTTTTGATCTTGTCATCCTGTCCTTGATCCTGTTTTTGATCTTGTCAAATAACTTGAAATATCTTCTGCTCAGTAGTGACCAGGTTTCAAAGTTCAGAAATGGACATATGCATACTCCTGTATTCCTAATTCATGTATTTACTCAAATGTTGGTTATTGAAACATTAAGAAAATGGTTCTGCCGTTAGTAGCAACTTCCCCCTTTAATTTCCATTCAATGTTATTTCTTGATAGAAAGATACAATAGAAACACAATTTTACTTAATTTTGCCCGTAAAATAATCAAATTTGAAAGTAAGAAGTTCTTCTGTTTTATCTCATCTTAAACGAAATGTAGCCTTAGTTGTCTACCAAATCAGTTGTCCTGAGTTGGTAGACGACAATTTTCCTCGTTTTAAATGAGGAAAAACTGCAGTTTTCTTCGTTTTAAATTTTACTCCTAAGCTGGTAAACAGCGAGTCAGATCAAAATCCCTATGTGAGTTTTGACCGGGTCACCGGGTCTCAGCTTGGGAGAGCAAAGCAGAGTTTTTAATTAGATTTTTTAAAACATACGATGGCACAGAAAATACAACGCTGAATAACATGATAAATAAGACGCCCAAAATTGCAAGTTCATTATAATTCCCATACCGGGTCTATCGGATTTTTCTGGTCAAGTTTCGAACCAGATCACCTGTGTTCGGGTAAGGACTGGTTACCGGGGCGGTGATAGTGACATGATTTCAGCTCTGGTTCCGGTGGTTGTGATCTTGTCTAAGGTCAAACGACATCTCAAGCACCTCTGTAAAATATGTACTTCTTGAGATCTAGTTTCTGGATACGGACAGCGCGATTATAAGGTCCCCTTTCTTATATTTTCGTGTGGCTTAGTGGTAGAGCCCTCGCCTCTGGTGTGTGGGGGTCAGTTTCCACCACAAAACTCACATGGCATGATCCGGGATTAGACCTATGACCCCCAGTTAGGTTTATATTCTCGGATAATGACATTTTCACCCGCAATTTCAACCTGATAACGAGTACTTAATCATTTTTATGTTAACAATTCTCAATTTATGTTATTAATTAAATTTGGGTATACTTTCATGCAACTGTTAATGTCGAGTTGTCTACACTCAGGTAGGAACGGTTTCTAAATGAAACAATTTTATCATTTTTATTAATCAAGTTAGTGACAGAGTTAACTGGAGATCATGGCATTAGGGAGATACGTATAGTTTAACGAAGGGAAGTTACGGAAATTACTATTTATACAAATTGGATTTGTATATTAGCCCAAAATAATATTAAGAAGGCAACATTATTTTAATGAGGGGCTCGGCTCCTCTGGGACTCCTCCCCTTAATTCTGGATTAGACTATGTTTCTCAAACATTGACGAAATCACTTGTTAGTCAATTTTCTATTTTGTGACAAAATTATCTATTTGCACGTATTTTGGTGCAAAATTACCTACTAGCTAATATTTTAGTGACACAATTAACGTGGCAAATTACCAGTGACAAAATTACAGATGACAAAATTACTCATCAACATTTTTTTGGAAGTAGTATTATGAGCCTCTTTTATCGGATTGCTTTTGCCCTATAAATGCACGGGCAAGGGGGATTTTGTCCGAAAACCATCAATACATACGTAGTGGAGTTAATAGGACATACCTTCTTGTTCGCCTTTTCGTTTTAGAAATACGATATGTGAAATAGATTATGCATGAATCCTCTTCGTCTCTTCAATACAAAAAGGCATTCGCTATACTCTAATAATTTGTTACTCTCCACTTCCTTTCGCGTTTTAACAGACAGCAAAATTTTGTGTCGCACAACACGTGCATAAAAGGGCACTTATACAAGCAGCAAGTTTACAGCTTAACTACGTCTTTTTCTATAAGCATCTATCTATCCTATGCAATCTTCATATATAATTCCGTAAGTAAGGAAAGCTTTAATATATTCGTAACTAGCAGAAAAATAAGTCCACTGGAAATGGGCTATTTCCTAAATAGCTTTTGCTTCCGTGGAAATGCTACAGAAGACAGTCTTACTTTTAAAAATACCTAAATGAAACATGACATTTGGAAATATGGTGATTAATTTGGAAAGATAAGCGATATGTACATAGATTATCTGCTGAATAAAACAAAACAGGCATCTGATGTCGTTTCGAACTACGAATTTTCCTGTTTCTTCTTCCTTTACCTTCATTCCTTAATGGCTAGTCGTGTGACTCATGGATGCAGCCGGTATCATTCTGTTTTTTCCAATATTTGCCTAGTTGTGTGCTATTAACTCTTTAGTTCTGTGAGATAAGAAAAATTAGGGGGAAGTGGATTGTTGAGAATTATAAAGTTATATATAGACTAATCTTCTATCATTTTGCGAATTCCGTTTCATTTGGAATATCTGACAAGAAAGATTCAGAAGTAAGTAAATACCTATATCTCTTATAACCTTATTTCAGGTTTATTCTCATCTCCGGGAAATTTATTTTAATCTGTAATAATTTCCCTGGATATTTGTTTTTCGGTGTTTGGTCTATCTTTTTCTACTACATAGCTATTAATTATGTGTTCAGCATACAGAGAAGTCCTATGTATAAATAACTGAAATTCGTGATTTTTTTATAATCCTGATTCGATTCTCAAAATTTCCAGAATAGTGAAAAAAAATCGGACTTGCGTAATTTACCATCGGACATTTTTTCGGCAGAAATTTTATCATCAAAATATAAACAAAACAGTAATTTTGTCACAGAATAAAAAAATTGACAAACAGCTCCATTTGGTCACTGTATGTATAGAATTCGGAGCTATGGGGGTATTCCAGGAGAGCCGGACACCGTAAATAATTTCGCCCCACCAATACTTGCTTTACCGCATATACAAATCTGCTTTTATATAAATAGGAAATTATTTCGTGATTTTGCACGGTCTTAAATTTTCTCTCACCCTTTTCCCCGAAACTATGAAATCCAAAGATTCTGTTAGTAATTTAATTAATAAAATAATAACATTTCTTCTTTCCGAAATTGTTTCTATCTGGTTCCAAACAGTGACACATTAATAGTTTCATGAATAGTAACATTCATTTTAATGAAATCATAATTTGTGAACTGTTAATATAAAAATAACTAAGAATACGTAAAAAAGAACGTAAGAAAATTTAAGTTGAAAATAATCGCACTTCAGAGCCTAATTTAGAGCAGGGAGACACTGCAAGGATATAAAATCTGTACCTGAGGTTAGAACCATGGAAGTAAAAATTATGGCCAAAACGTGATAAGGCGGTTTTGTACAGCATTTTAAGGCCCCACATACTGGTTGCTCGATTATTGTTGTACACATGTTAATAATATAAGTAAGTCTATTATGTAGTTTGTCCATTTCTATATGAAATGATTTATTTTTCTCGAAAACAAGGATGTGTGGCTTACTCGCTTCTAGCTCGTAGGTAGATAATTGTGACCCAATGCAATATTCTATTTGTGCAATATCCAGAAAAAATAAATAAAACATGTAGAACAGCTGATTTTACACCTTGTTTCAGATCGGAATACATCTGTTGTGATGGCGGTATGCATTCGTGTTTAGAGGTACGGCTCGTTCTCAGAAGCAGCGTTTCCAACGCAGAATATTATTCGAAAACTATATCAGACCTTTATGAATGAAAGTGTATCAGATAGCTGTTAGTTGTTTTTTTTTATTAAAGAAATTACTTTATTTTCGTATTTTAATGGAAGATGCATTAAGCAACGTACATCAGACATTGGTCTCGGAAGGGTAGTGAGAAGCCTATATGTACTGTAACATATTGTGTCGGAAACTGTCCATAGTCGTTCTTTTAAGGTAATTATACGACATTTCTATAGGTTAGCATACCGTACAAGTAACCGAAATGTGACGAGTTCGATTCCTATTCACGCCAACTGAAGAGCGAAAACAAAATTATAAACTTATAGTCACAATACCTCAGTGGTAGAGAATTGGCTTAGAATTTAGGAGGTCATGGGTTCAATATCAACGACCCAGGTAAATCCTGTAATGGCACATTCAACTTATACCCTGGGTTATATCTTCCTGCATCTTTTCACTCCCCTATTTCGGCCTAACCCTTAGATGCCTGAAGCCCCCCCAAAAATTTAACTCAGTTCAACAAAGTATAATGACAAAATAAAAAAATCACCGGATGATAAAGTAATTCTATTTCCGAACTGGAGTAATCTGCTTAACATAAAGACATTGAGATCTCGGAGTGGCCAATAAGTTAGCATATCACGTTCCCTTTCTGTGAGCGTGGTCACGGGTTCAATTCCCGCTGGAGTCCAATTCAACGTAGTGGTTCGGGCCTACATCCGAAATTATGGATGTTCAATTCTCCAGAATATTATAGTTCCCAATGCCTGTATCATACGTTCGGAGAGCATTAAACAAATATTCTCGCTATGCACAGTAGGCAAAGACGGAGGTATTTTGAATTCTTTGTTATTCTTGTATTTGTTTGGTGAAAGTGATTGAAATGATAATTCGGAACAGGGTGTTTGGTGTGAGATTTTTATTCTTTCGCTTTCAGAATAGGAAAGGCAGTACTCTACCATCTGAGGAATTGCTACTTTCTTACGAAAGAGTCAAAAGCATCACACGAGCTACACATTATCCTGAGGGATTTCATTGGGACATGAATTGAATGGGTTTATGTATTTTAGGCATCTTAAGCTCAGACTGTCATTGGAAAACATCTAGGCCTATATAAACAGATTTAAAATCACACCAAACCATTTGAATCGTATGTAGGTACACGGGTTCGAATCCTGCAGCCGAACCTCCTGACTGAGTTTTCCAAAGTTTTCGTCATGTATTCCAGGCGAATGTCATGATAGAAACTGAAGTAAGTCCTTGGCCGCTACCTTTTCGATCCTCTCCCCATATCTAGCCCGGCCTGAGTCAGATATGTCTAAAGTCACAAATAAACCGATTGTCATTACCAATAGCCTGATGAACTTTTTACATTCTTTTCTTTAGTTCAATTGTTTCGTGGTGTCCTGAGATATTTCAACGTCAATTGAACTCATTTCTCGACGTCATAGAATGATGAAATTTTGCACAGCGTTGAGAGTCGTGTGACAATAGAATATTCCATTGTTACTTTCATATATTTCTATATACGTATATGTTTTAAAAGTATTTTTAAATATTTTTTAATACAAACTTTTTATCCTAAAATAAATACTAACCAGAATATCTATGGGCTTTCACTGGTTGCCGAACACTTTAGGATTTGGTTCACGAAACTGCTTAAGAAAATAAAAATAATGAAGCCTTTAAAGACATTCTTTTCTTAAACAATTCATACTAACAAGGAAAAAAAAGTATTTATGCATGATTGAAACATGAGACGTGCTCTCATATACAGACACTTTATAAATTTATCAACTAGCGTACCCCACGCTTTTCTTTTTATTCATGTAAAAACATGTTTTTTAGTTATTAGTATAATTTTTCAAAGAAAGGAATATCTTAAAAAGTTTTTTTTTATTATATATTTAAAATTTCCAATGTCAGAGTTGAGCACTAGCATGAAGAGTCTCTAGCGTGACAGCGATTCAGGATTAATAATAATAATACAACTATTTAATATCCTATGTTGGATTTAATATACTATGTCAAATTGTAGTACAAGTCACATTCTTTCGTGTAAAAATGCATTAGATTAGAGGCGTTACAGTGTCACTAGGTACGAATTATCTTTGCTTTTATATTCTTAAACAAACTTTTTCCATTCACCATATACAATTCATAAAGGATACATGGACTTTGTAACATCAATGAAATTAAGCTAGAAGTCGTAGATCAGTTGCAGAACGTTGCCTCAATAATCGTGATATCCTAGGAGCGATTCCAGCGATCTTTCATCTGACTGAGTT
Organism: Lepisma saccharinum; assembly: GCA_022664845.1. Lineage (NCBI taxonomy): Eukaryota > Metazoa > Arthropoda > Insecta > Zygentoma > Lepismatidae > Lepisma > Lepisma saccharinum. The sequence goes on along the minus strand of JAGDQP010059815.1, from coordinate 3,017 downwards.
TTTCAGGATTTATTCGTCATCACACTGGGCACGAGCCGGGATGGTGACTCCAAAGTAGGTTCCGGCTGACTGCCTTCCAATGTTCTTTTTCCCAGCCTACGGTATTACTGCCTAAAGCAAAGATGTCTAAAAGCAAAATTCAATTGAATAAAAGAAACACAGGAAACCTAACAAAATGATGAAAAATCACGAATGGATTCCCTTCTTCAGATACATTACATATAAAATTTTCCTCGGAATAAAATAAATAGGGTATCATCGTTTATGAGGAATGGGCAGTTGGAATGATAATCACTGATCATTCACATGTTGAAGACTGAATAGATGAAAGTAAGACCGAATAGTAGGAGACAAAGATTTCAACATGAACTGCAAAATGGATTATGAAGTGGATTCAAAACTAAAAGCGCAGAAATTGCATACACCACACTCCAGGTAAGTGCAATGCTATCCAAGTGCTGCCAGGCGTGAAACTTGTGATATGTGAGATGCTGTTGAACATCTTGCGTTAACAATCCAGAATAAATGCGAAAGCTAGATATTATCATACAGACGTGAGTCTCGGTTTTGTGAAATCTTTTGTTAGAATTGCAGTAAAAAAATATTCGTCTTCAGAACTAACCATAAATTAGCCACAGAGATGTTCGTAATTGAACTATGATAATATGTAAAATGTATGTAAATTGTCTACTTTGTACATCTGAATGTGGTGCTAACATATTGATTGCCCAACTCTGATTTTCATCTGTTGCTGCTGAAGGGAAAGAAATTGTCAAGGGCGTGAAACAACTCTGTTGCCTAAACTAGATAAGATCGTAGGGAATGCGTCATTTAGATATTTTTATTTGTTCCAAGGACGTTTAACGTTGAAGTTTACTATACAAACTATTTGTGCCCACAAGAAAATTGTTCGTTCGAGTCTAACACAATGAAGATAGTAATCAAACATAAATAATATATTATCAATAGTGAACATCTCCGTCAGTAGCAACAACACTTCAAACCACGAATCGCACTCTAGGTTATTTGATGTTTTCGAAATATTCATTGATTCCCAATTTTCATTGGCGTCTTCTAAGATTAAACTGATAGATGGGAACAAAAATAGTAAAACGACAATACGTTTCCTAATCTCCAGTGTCACCTAAACCAAACTGCTGTTAGAATCTGAGAGTGCGGAGTTTTTCAAGTAAGTAATACCATTAGACTTTTTCTTTATAGTGTATGTTTTATATGTAAGATAGGATAGGATAATTATAAACACTGAACTTAAAAATTATATAACAACTTTTTCAAATAATTCATTTATTATTATTATTATTATTGATACTTTAGTGACAAAATGCATATACAATCTTCAATGAAACTCAACGATAATCAACCCACACATTTTACAAAACGATGCAAGAAATAATGAGAAATATAGCAGCCCTTTCTCGTTTTTAATGTACTATCTCCACATTATCCTAGTAAGAGTGAGGAAACTTATGATCGTACATACATAGACACAGGAACAGAGCAAAATAACTTAGGTGGAAATTCAGGCTCATTTCGGAGCTAGCGGCTGTAGAAAACTTATGCAAACGTAATTGAGAGCTTGTTAATTGCGACTATTCGGGAACCTCAAACGAGGTTAACCCGTTAAACGTGTTCTCTCACCAGGCGTACGGAAACAATTTTCGTGAAGTTGGTTCATTCAAAAACTCATTTTGACAAGGAAACCGTCAACGAGAACATATCAAAACTAGCTACACTAAAAGAATATCTTCCAAATTCAGATTCAAGGTCCTTATATAGGAGTTGGAATATTGCTGCGAAGTGTACCAAATGTGTATTTCTATCACGCATTAACAGAAGTCGCTTCTGCATCACTTTCGTCATGCAAGTGGCGACTTGTAACTTCTGCTCCGAGGTCGCAGTAATTAACCTAGACATTTTTAATTAATAACATCTACTTCCAACGGGGGGCTATTTTCTACTTAAATATATCTCGCAAAATGAGCACAAATTAATGCTTGATTCAAGCCAAGACAACATATTCGCTTAGCGACTCCAAACAAACTACAAGGAATAGTAGTGTGTTATAACCAACAATCAAGATATATATTTAATTGTTGATGGTGGCAACAACATGTATCCTATAACCAGTGTTGCAAAATAAATACGTAGTTCAAATATAAATTTAAAATAAAATTGGCAACACCTACAGCCGCGTCTGCTGAAGTTACATTGACATGTTCCAGTACATAAATGCTGCTGTTGATAGATTCAGCGCTATGGAAGCAATTAAATATTTAAAAAAATATGCTTGGTAACAATAACAACTGCCGAATGTACTTTTATGACTTGTCCTAAAACTACCTAATGGTCATGTGTGCAAAATTCGGTGTAAATCAATGCGGAAAAATTAGTGGTATGAATGCAGTTTGAAAATATTTTAAAAAAGTTGGCAACACTGACAAGTGATGTCTCATCTGTGCCTGAAGTGGCTGTATCAGCGTAAGACTAACCGATAGTTGTAGGAAAAGCGGACATTAATAACTTCTTATAATACTGTCATCTTGGAGCGAGACTTCGAAATTTAACTCACGTTTCCTACGAAGGGCGATACTTTGTGCCCACTACGAAAAGAAAGGAAATTTATGAGAGACAACTACGTTCAAATTACACTATCATAAAATATTTGCTTTAGCTAAACATTTTGAACACTGATATTTATGCTCAGACTTTTAAACAAACGATTAGAAGACCTAGAGAGACATTAGACGACTCACAAAGCCGCTGAGCACCCCGAAAACAACTTCTAGAACATTTAATTGCCCCTCGTTGAAGGTTGATCCCGGTGAGCATGCTCAGTTTTTCTGAACAATTCTCACGTGTTCATGTCCTGTAGGAGTCTCTAAATTAATGGTTCACAGCACACTTTACCTAAATATGTAAGTGCTGCGGAATTTGTAAATAAAATCTGTTTTGTAATCAATATATATATATATATATATATATATATATATATATAT
>JAGDQP010059811.1:0-12312 GCA_022664845.1 Lepisma saccharinum | reverse complement strand
CGATCTCAATAGGTATATTTTCTTCGAAATCTACCTAATAGTAAATGCAGCTTATGATGTCATAGAGATTAAGTTTCCATGTCCAATACAAAAATGAGGGACTATTCTCACCGACAAATGTCGCATGAGCATAAATTTAAATAAAAATTGTATTAAAAGGGGGAAAAGATACAAAACATTTGCAGAAGATTGTACAGTCATAAATTTTATGTAAATGTTATGTGACTAAGAAATATAATGGTAAGCGTCTAGACTGTATAACAATGATAAGAATGTAATGAAATAAGGGATTGTGAATTATGAAAGGAAGTTTATTGACCGGAGCAGGCTTGGACATAATAAACAACTTACATAACAAATGCAAGGTAAACAACATGACACGTGAATAAACTAATAACACTATGGTTATGTAAAACACTGAAAAAAGGTTACGTATAGAAACCACCAACTTGAATGGGAGTTTTGAAACTCGTTACAGATACATCTACGTAACACTCACTCTATACTTTGGAATTACAAACTTCAACTTAATTTCAAGTTAGTTACTACACTGCAAAAAATAGCTGTGTTAATTCAACAAAATGCGGTGTCCCAGCGTGACGACCACTTTTTGTGTGTTTAATCAACACAATACACGGTGTTGATTTCCGTACTGGGAGAAAAAGAAGCTACGGCTGCAACGAGATTTGAACATGGGCTACTCAGTTAGAAGTCGAGCGTCTTACCGACTTGGCTAAATCGTCATACAGAAAAAGCACTCGATGCAAACGATATTTAATGAACAACATTTGAATTAAACGACTACACTATAGATTTAAATAGTGTAGGCCCAGGATCAAATATATGTTTCTGAACCCCCAAAACAAACTAAGTTACTTGCACGCCTTATCCCATGGTTTAATCACTTCCTATTTGTCAATTGGGAACCAGAATTCTCATTCATTGAGAATATTCCATTTCTATGAAAGCAAGCAAGATGGCGACAGCCAAACATTTGGGCAGCATTACTGCTTTCTTATCGTAACAACATGTCAAATGTTGCGCTTGCTTTAATAGAAAAGGAACATATTCTCAATGAATGGGAATTCTGATACCATTGACCAATTGAAAAAGTATTTAAAACATGGCATAAGTCGTGAGAGTAACTTCGATTGTGTTTGGGGTTCAGCAACATTTTTTTATCCTCTATACTGTTTGAATCTAGCGCTCCTTCTATCTGACGATTTAGCCAAGTCGGCAAGGCGCTAAATGAGCAACCCAGCTTCAAATTTCGCTGCAGCCGTAACTTTTGTTTTTCTCCCAGTACGGAAATCAACACCGTGTATTGTGTTGATTTAACACAAAAAGTGGTACACACGGTGGGACACCGCACTGTGTTGAATTAACACAGCTATTTTTCACTGTGTATGTCCAACTTTGTTCTAGTTGATTGGTGCTCTTAAATTGTCTCAAATCTTGTTCTGAATGTAAAGCATATTTGGGACCTAGACATTCAATAAACTGGAACGAAACCTGTTGCAATATATAATACCTCTCCTATATTATTCACAAAAAGGTCCCAAAGAATCCCGTTGCGGGTTTTGCCCACATATTTGAATCCTAGACGTTAGTAATTTGAACTAGAGTTTAGTTGTTTCATTTACATTTAAAGTCGACTTTTAAATTAATTTAACTCTCACAACTTTCCCCGAGGGTTTCCCTTGGCTGGACTTGGGTTCACGCTACGCATATTTAATTTAAAGCAGCAATCAGTCCAGTCATGCGGGATCAACAGGGTGAGAACGGAGTCAGCTTAGTTAGAGTCGACTGATCAACGGGTAAAGATGCCTGCAGTTGTATAATTCCATAACTAATAGCCTAGATCGAAAACTTGTATGGCGTGAAAGAATTAGTCAGTATGATCTCTAAGAGGCTGGAGTGAATGGCAAGTAATCTGTCACGTGGAGACGAAGTAAGTCCTTTCAAAATAAATAAATATATATATATATATATATATATATATATTACTTTTAGCCTAAAAATAATTTCTCTAATCAGTAAGTTGCCTAATTTCCATGAATAATTAAACAAGCTTCAAGTTCAAATTATCAGCACTCTCCAAAAGCCAAAATGAAAATTAATAGTAGCATATTTGTAATGAATATTTTGTAAATAACAATATTTTTTTGCTATAACTTCAATGTAAATCTAATTGGATAATTACAAGTGAACAGACCACGATTTTGGCGGGACAAGAGAGAATAGGAAAGTATGAACTTGGCGGAATAAGTGTACACATACAACAAAAATACATGCTGATATATTTACATCTCAACATTTCGAAAAGTCAATTGCGAAATAGTATGTATGGAATACATGCAGATTTAAGAAATCGCGACCTACTGTTCCGAAAAGTTTCGAAAGCAGTGATTAATAAATATTCTGCTTACTCCGCATTTGTGATATTATTCACGGAGTATATATGCAGAAAATGACTTCAGTTTTCGAATTAAAAAATACATACAGATACGATTATTTAATGTAATTAAATTTTACTCGTAATATCTACAGTTTTTTTAATATTAATGAACTGTATGACAAATGCTGCATTTTGTGTTCATTAGGTCTATTACTATTAGAGGTTATTCCGCAGTATCTTGCCCTCGCGCTTATATAATTATTTGCCACTATGTTTTCGTGATGAAGGTCTAAATGTACGCATTAAGAAAAACTTATGTACGATTTTGCACAAGGTTATTTTGTACACGTCTTTTGCTGACATTTTTAAATTTTGTGTTCAATAAGTGTACGAAATGTGAACAAGAAGCGTGGAGGCTTTTTCTGATGATGAATTTTGAAAATTGGGCACACTTAAGTTTCTGGAGCAATTCTTGTACGCATTTGGTTCACATGTCTCGTTTTTCTATCGAATTTCTTCGATATATAAGAAGAAAAATGACGAATTTAATGTTTTCGACGCTCAGTTTGTTGAAATAATGGACCATTAACGAGACGACCCGAGTTCTATCCCTGTTTCACCAGCTATTTTTGCTTGTTTGTTTACTTCTATTCTAAACTCCTATGGTTCACAGCCCAAACTGGGGTTTGGGTAACCACACAGCTTGCGTTTAATAGAGTCTTCCATGGTTAGCGCAACCTGTTTCTCCTAACTCTGACGATCGGAGTTCGCTATTTCTTTCAAATTTCTTTATTTAAGTAACACCCAATTACCTTAAGATGATGGACCAACAAAGACAATCGATAAGCACCTAAAGAGAATCAAAATCCGATCCATTTGCATCCGAAAGCCTTCGCGTCAACCATCCGGCTAAGCGAAAACTTAATTCTTGGACTTATCGATACAGTCAAACTTGTGCGAAAATCTCAGCACAAAGTATTCGCATACTGATACATTTGAGGTGTGCAAAAAATGCCTTTTCAAATGTTAATATATGGGCATTTCCAAGCGTTTCGGACTGACACTTCGGAGCACTTTTTTGCGAATACCAACTGCCCCTACCACATTAGTGAGGGAGTTGAGAACTTAATAATTATTCTACAAGTATATGATATTAGATGATAATCCCAACAGTAGGGATTGCAATTCTCTATTACACTTAACTTACAATTACATTCTTCAATCCGCTTCAAAAAAGTTGTTAAGAGACTTCACACTCAAAGTTAGAATTAGAACATGTCCAATGTAAAATCTATAACATAATTCAACTTCTTAGTTTACCATCTTGTTTACATATTCTTATTTCGAACAATGATTTATTTACTACCCCTTCCCTTATTTTAAAAGAGAAAAGGTACATCGCAATATTGTAACGATTAGTTCGTTTTTGATTTGTTTGATTTTGTAGCTACGATAAAGGCGGATGCTTTCATTGTTGTTGGTGTAGAGCGGTTTCTTACTGCAAGCACCAGACACTTAGAGTACTTGTTATTTAAAAAAGCAAAATATTATTACTGTATTTTTCTCACCTTCCCATACATGTCAACTCCCACGCATTCAAGCAACAACTCACGCTCTCACGCAAAGAACCAACAAACTCACGCATTTTGAAAAAATGCCAAAATTTACAACTCGCGCTGTAAAGTGAGGTAAAAACAAGAACAACAACAAAAATTACTTTCTAGAGTCGCAGCATTCATATACATAATGGTAGATATTGGTATGGAAAAGAATTGTTAAACTGATCAGATCGTAAACCGGTAACTTTAAAAACTGAAATTAGATGTTGCCGTACGTTGTGTATGTGTTTTTTACAGTACTTTTGTGATAATTAACGTCTGTGTTGTATGAACTCTTTGGCATGTTTTTTTTTTTAGTTTCTCACGCAATCTCCCGCATTTTCACTTTCCAGGTTGGCAAACCTCACGCATTGGCACTTCTTTAGGTTCACATGTCTGACCTCGATCGCTTTGTGTATTATTACAACGTTTTTTTTTTTTTTTCATGCTGTCAACTGAAAGTAGAAATACATTCAACAAGAATTTCCCTATAGTTAAGGAATTAGAAAGTCCCATTTCCCCCATATCAGCAAAATTGTAGAATTTTTGCCTACATCCAGAGAAATTTACCTCTATCTGACAACACTGGATATAAATACTGTAATCACAAGGATTTTCAAACTTGCTGGAAACAAAAACACCCCACCTCACCTCGTGCCGTTGGTCGAGAATATGGGGAGCGCTACGTCCACATACCCCATGCAACGTTCATGGCTCGTGCGCATCACACACCTTTAGAGTTAAAGGGTGTCGGGAGAATACAAGGAATGTCACAAACCAGGTTTATTGAGAAAATTAAGTTTTAATTTCTTTATCTCTTAATGTTTAAACGACTCAACAAATATGTAATATGGTCTCCTGTGGTCATTTATATTTTCTCTTAGTTCTTTGACAGTTGTGTAGCTCCAATTTCCCCCAATAAAATTAGCTGTTCAGCACAAAATCGTTAGAAATGGACATCCCCGGTTTCCCCCCGATACTCTTCAAACTTTACTCACAAAGTACTTCCCATTACATTTTTTTTTTTGTGCTGAATTGGCTACTTCTTGGACTATATTCGCCAGGACTCAGGGATGACGTTTACTCGGGATCACTACTCAGTTAAAAAAGGAATGGAGAAGGTAACGGCTAGAGCATCAGGAACAATCCCGGGATTCGCCTGGTGAAACTGAGGAAAACACTGGATAACCTCGTTCAGAATGGACCATAACAGTACTCAAAGTCGCGTGTGTCTCTACCGTCGATCCAAAGCTCCCGACGTTATCAACTGAACCATGCGAATTAGATTCAATTACCGTACCTTCTGTTGGCAGCACTGACTATTTTGTATTCGTTCAATAGCCACATAAAATAACAAGGAACGGCTGTTAATACTCGATTAAGAAAATAATTTATGTGGATACTGCTATTTCATTATTAGGATAATTAAGGTATCTAAAACATAAATTAGCTGAATCAGTTATATTAAAATATGGGTTAATAAACTTATCCATATATATATTTTTTTAAAGCGTTTTATGTAAGAACAGGGAATAAAAAGACAAGAAAAAATCCCAATTTTTAAACAAACTGATTCACCTCTCAAGTTACTAGGTAACGCTGTGACCCCATTTCCTGTCTTTGTTTTGCAATCACCAGAGAAATTTGTTATCTTGTGCGAAGCCTCTTCCTCCTACATGTAATTTGCTTTGAGGTGATCGATGACTATGCTTCCGGAAGCACGTAGCACGTAGGTGTGGAATGCAGGATTTACGGTTCGCATACCAAGTCTGGCTAGCTTCTTGAATGTTCACTAAGAAGAAAAAAATATTCTCCCAAAGGATATCATTGAGGGCAACAGCTAATAACTACCACAGCGTCTACTAGCATGATCTTATAATGTCTCTCTCTAACAGAGCAATTTACGAGTCCTTCTGGAATATTCGGAACGTGAAAGATTTTTGCTTCAACTTACTTGGAGCAGACACTATGAATCCAGTATCTCGCAATCAATCAAAAACAGACGAACCGATATTCACTAAACTTGGTACTGCACTTGATAGCACCAATCTCCTGCATCAGTTTCATAAAAGAAAAAAAAATCGAAAATGTTTTTCAAGTATCATGGAATATACAAATTTCAGGTAATGACATTTTTCAATCTACATAACCATGCTGTTCTGAGTAATTTGAGTCCGATGTGCACAGAACGAGAACGAAATTTATACTATTTTATAATTATATAATTTCATAACAATTTTATGGTTTTCTATTGTGTTATTTTGAGAATATAAAATTCTACAATACACGAAAATTCCTTTGAAATCGAACGAAAGGATTAAAAGAAAAACACCTAAATATTTTGACAACATTTTACAAACTTTTTACATTTCTACTTCATGTTTATTCAAGTAATCCTGTTTATTCAAAGCAAGCTGGTTACTACTACTTTTTGTAGACCGCAGCAAAGTGCGGGAGACCGTAACGAGGTCATTACACGCAGAATTAAGGAATCAACATCACACACTGAGAGAATGAGAGGGAGAGAGAGAGAGAGAGAGAGAGAGAGAGCACAAAACACACAACTTCAGTATATATCTAAAGTCTGAACGCACAATTTATACCAATATCTTCAGTCTAAACCGGGTGTTGTGATTCAGAGTAGGAATGACCCAACCATTTGGATATTACATATCCAGATTATGGGTATCCGTATAATGAATAATAGTGGGATGATATAATCCGGATTTTATCCGTTATCCGCCATTTTGATCATTTGCCATCGTTCGCTATCTTGATTTTATCTGCTATTCGATTCTATTACGACCTATATCAGTTATCCTGACAATTTTCACATTTGTTTGTTAATCGCTGGAAAACATTAATTCTTTATCTTTGTAGGTATATTACATTTCTATGTATAGGTTTGTGTGAATGTATAAAATGCACTTTCGTGACGGTCATCGTGAAATAACCATTTTCTGCCAACAACATTGCGAGTGGGTTATTGTAATTTGACAATGGAAAAGTTTATAATTTCACACATCTAAAAAGCATCTGGCAGAAAAATAAGCGCATTGCAATAGTACAGGCTGTGTAAATGAATCTCAGGACACCCTTTTATTCCAGAAACTGCAAAGAAAATTAAATACTAGAGTGAGGAGCACAGTGATTGCCGTAATCAGATTTGACATGTGTTGTGGTTTGAAATTAAGTAACACAAAGTTAAAATGTTAAGACAGAAATCGTAGCATCCACACCCGCGACAGATGATTTAGTTGCATGTGCATGTGGAGATCGCCAGTAGAAGTTGGAGAGTGGTCACTCCTGAGGGCGGGACTTTCCGGGGGCCATGACATTTCAATATTTTTCAGTAAGTTATTGTGGACGAAGGTAAGATCTCACTTGAGGTGGTAGTTAAGATCCGCAACTGATTGCGAGCCAGACACAAAGGAATGCAGGTATTCCGGAAGACATTCCTCGGAATCCAAGAGCCTGTATAAATAGCGGTGGCACGAGGCCACTGCACTCAGAATCAGACCCATCGTCAAAAAGACCTTCAGAGGAACGTTTTATAAGGCAACACCACCAACAGCCAAGACTTGTCGGCCGCCACTCTCCAGCGCTAACCCAGGTCCTGGAACCATCCTGTTAGAGCCACTCTTGATGGATCAATGAGTGGGCGTCACTTTTAGACCAGCATGCCAGCTGCATCTGTGGAGGCAATATAATAACATCACCATCTTGTCCACTACGACCGAGGCTCTTGGTCCAAGTCCCGTATGGCTCCCTGCATTCGGAAAGTGATACTCTGATACTTTATGTTCGACGTTCTATGAGATGGTGAGTTCTATTTGTCAATCTTCCCTTGATTAGGCCTTGTATTTATGGATCTAATAAAAAAAACTTTTTCTGTAGAATGGCATATGTCATTCTTATGTTATTCCTAAATCTTGTCACCCCCTGTGTGTATACCAGAGCTACGCAACTAACCCCCAAGGGTACAAATCCTCACGGTTACCATTTGGCCAGGTTTTTTGGGTCTTGCACCGCGCAACTGCCAGGCAGATACCCAACTCCTACGATCTCGGTTGTTGGAGGCAACATGGTGGAGGCCGCGGGTAATTTTTTTAATTTACGGCGGAAGTCTACTAAGCATCCGAAGACATTGTCACATTTCCTTTCTACCTGCCTTTCAGTAAATCTATTCCAGCAGCCAACCAACCTGACTGGTTTTTCCAGGGTTTTCCCTCAGTCACACCAGGCAAATTCCGGGATGGCACCTTCCACATGGGCCCTGGCCGACACCTTCCCGAATCCTTTCCTCTTCCCTACCCAGGCCTGAGCCTTAGATGTCTAAAGGACATAAATAAAAATTCAAAATTCAATTCAATAGATAATCTCTCTGGTAAGCAGAGCTGAAACGGGTCACCAGGTCAATGTTTGGGATCCGATCTGACCCGGAGGGCGAAGCAGAGATGTAATTATTTCCTCTCTACCTAGGATGATCGGGAGCGGGGGTGTTAGTCCCCAGAGCAGAAAACACACGACGCCAAAATGTTCCTAACAATAGTAATAACGAATGGAAATAGTCTCATATTCCCGGAAATAACAAAAATACCGCCGGAGGTGTGCAACTAGGCCCCTCAGAAAGGCTATTCTGAAATAATTTTTAGTTTGAAGTATTAAATAGGTTACAAGGATTACAACCTTTTTAAACTCTCACAATGAAGTTCCCGTACGTAAGTTCACTTTTCAAGGAATCTCACAAATTATAATATTGATTGATTCTAACCACAGGAACAAGACCAGCCACCGAGCCAAGATATTGCTACCGGATCAACTGGGTCCAGATTCGATCATTGGGTCGTCGAGTTATTCGGGTCACCTATGTTCGTGTCACCGGATTACCAAAAGTGACCCGGTTTCAGTTCTGCTGGTAAGATGTAATAGTTTCTACTTGCATATATGTATCTATGTTCTCTCTGCCAGAGAATTGAATATCGAGCCATTTGAGTGGTGAAGCACAATATTATTGGAAATAACCAGAAGAAACTGCCATCTGCAGTCAGAAAGGAAGGTAAAACTTTGGTAAACTTTATTATTATATTGGCCAGTCTAGTAACTTTGGACTTCGGTCCGTCATGATTCGCCTTTAGCTGTTAAAATCCACACCCATGCCCCTGCCAGGACTCAAACCCGGGAACTTTCGAGCTGATGGCCTACCGCCGCAGACCGCTCGGTGTACCATTCCGTGGAGCATTTCCAGTAGTACTGAGGTTATTGTCAATGAACATGGGACTAATAATAAAGATACCATATAATCCACATCAAACCATAATCTTTATATTATACACGACTTTGGATGTTTCCGTCCAGTGACGGTTACTATCACTCCAGTACATGTGGCGGTTAACGTCACACGTCACTAAACAAAATACTCTGTACGAATGGGGGACCCCCTGAAGTTAGTCTAAAGCCCAAACATGTCTATCAGGGTAATCTTGTGACAGCTTCTGCTGCATCCGCACCTTGAAGGGGTACCAGATATTGCTGTTAAAAATTCGTACAACTGCTGATTAGCTGGTACCACAGGGTGCTGCAATGTGGAATACTGGCAAACAACGCCAAGCTCATTGAGGTTCCCTCATCACTTGCAGTTTTCGAACGACTGCTTCGTGGTTTATCTTCAACAGTATCAGTTTCTCAAAATTTGGATACCAGGAGAAATCGGACGGTCCTGGGAACGACCCCACAAGCCGCCTATCCTGCCTGAGGCTTTCCCAGTGTTTTCCTCAGTAAGACAAGGCAAATACCGGGATGGTACCTAGAAACTACGCTCTGGCCGACTTCCAACATCCTCTCCCCTATTTTATGCCGATCTGAGCCGAAGTTGCCCGAAGGCCATAAATACAAATACATTCAAAATCAGTATGTGACAGTGCTGTGTGAAATTAGTGATCTTTCTGGATGCCGGTTTTGGAAATCTGCGGCTATGATATGGTAGATGCATTCCCCAAACATCAGGAGAACCTCAATCCTCTTCTCTTTCTCCAGTTACCTAAAACAAACAATGATTAGCAAAACAAACGGACAGCTCAGAATTGTCAAAACATGCAGTAGAAGAAGGGCATCATATCATGTGGTACAAAAAATTTAGAACTGTCAGAACACAAAAAGCACAGGACATCTGGGAAGCAGCTTACATCATTAAAAGAGGGGGCAATTTGATAAACAAAAAATCGGGAAACTTAAGGGAACAATGGGGAAAGTTGTTAAGAAGGGAACGGGATGTAAAGGAAACTAGAAATCAGTAACTGGCAACACCGTTAAACCAATATATTGTATATAAATGTATGCGATTAAGTCATTGTAGATAAAGTAGTTCACAGCTGAGAAAGCTCCAGCGAGTGGGACGAAATATTCTGAAAAATAAATATTTTCTATGAACGATGCGTTTTATTAAAGTATTCATGAAAATTATTTTCACTTTGTGTGTTTTGCACCAGAACGCATAAGTTAAATATGATAACAGATATGCATGTCTGAGAAAATTCTGGTCTTATTTAATATACAACATGATGTTAATCCAAGAGGGCGGCCATGTCCCGGAAATCTTTAAAAAAAAGTACGCACCTTCATCCATTTTTCTGATGGCGTACTCAGCTATTTCATTTTCCACCCAGTTTCCGAAATAAAAGTTTGTCCCATAACTTTTGACTCACCCTGTACGTTACTTACTTTTAATATGTCAAGTTAATTTTCACTAAGTTACTTAAAAAACAAACTCCAATATATACGAATGAGCAAGTACAATGCTTGCGAATTCTACTTTAGCAAAATTCTACTCTGCCCTTGCTGCTCAGTTAGTAAGGCAAAAGGAATTTGCTGGAAGGATCGGATGACTTTTTTCCTTCGCGCTGGAACCACATGACAGCACAAAAGATTTATTAGTGTGGAACGTAAACATGTAAAATGAGGCTAGGAAAAAGGGAAAATTTAACGATTTGTAACACAACTCTTGTTAGCTAAACACACATATATAAAAAGTACGTGCTGAATCAATAGTGGATTTTTTTAAAAGTTTCTCTTGAAAATCATAAGCATGTCAAATATGGAGAAAAAGAAGAATATTTCAATATACTATCGAAATGAGTGACTTCTTCGCTTCAGTGTTGATGACGTGTTAATTCACTTTTAAAAAACGCACTAGCTGTGTGAATGACGTATATATACGTTTTTAGTTTGTTTCGACTGTATAGAATTGCAATTGTCGAATATACACGTCCAAAATATTAGCATTGTTATCCTGGCATTCTTTAGTGTATTTGCCTCGCTGCTGGTTTCAAAAGTCCCCTCCACCCCACCACCAAAATAAAAGATGAAAAATATTTTTGCTTCAACGAATTAAAGCTTCGTTTTGCTTTTTGTTCAAATGCAAGGCAGTCCTAAAATGGCGTCTAAACTTTTTTTTTTTCGTAATGCTAACATCGAAGAAGGGCTATTAATGAGTGATTCCGACCTGAGTGAATAATTTCGTCTGTAGCTCTGTACCCATAATACAAGGACTATTCAAAAGTTGAAGATTTGTAAGCTCGTGTAAGGTTCAGCACGCCCTTGCTGTACACTGTTCATGATCGACAGGTCTTTTGAGGGTAAAGTATACAAGAAAGATAGAGACGACACAAATTATATTCTGAAACTCAAATGGCTTATAGAACTATCAAATATTCTTGACAGCCTTCAATTATTAAAGAAAAGCCAATACTGTATGTATTTTCTTCCAGCTATTAATCCTAATATATAATCAAGGGTTTATTAATTAACAATGTTTGAAAGATATTAGAATACCGGTATTAATATATTTCAAAACATTAAAAATGTACACATAAAGTTTCTCCTAACAAGTAAACCTATCGATGCTTCAAAGCGCTTTTCTGACTAAACGTGGTACATCAGGAAACCACCAAAAAGCATGATTAAAGGTGCTTTCGTCCATAAAGACGGACGCAGTGGCCAAAAGTTTGCTTCATACGAATAAGCATTTGTAGTGTGATCTAAGTAAGAAAACGCACGTTTCACATTAATATGTGTAGATATTGGGTGAATGCACTATAATTTAGGGAATACGTTCGTCATGGCCGTCGTCTTGAATTCGGCCACCTTGAATCTTGCTCGATTTTTTAAACAGGAAGGGGGTCATGTAACATATCAATCTGGGCTAGAGGTTTACCAGAAATACATTGGTGAAGTCAGTTTTACCATTAATTTATTTTTCTCAACGATGTTGCATTAGTATGCGTAGTTAATTGAAAAGTCCAGAAATACTCTGTTATT
>JAGDQP010059810.1:0-12312 GCA_022664845.1 Lepisma saccharinum | reverse complement strand
AAAACTGTAAGAAAAATAGCTAGTACGAAGATCACTATTACAGTCTTGAGAACAACCTTTTCTGGAAAGATAGAGTTCGTCAGACTTGCGGTTTCTTCATACGATGATATGTAAAACGCAGGCTAATATTTATATTAACAAATTGATGAATATAAGAATGAATAATGCAATTGCTGACCAAAAAATTATTGCGTGGAGGTGAGGATAAGACAACTTGCTAGGTAAGTCCTTCTTTCGTGATCCATGAGCATTTGGAAAGAAGTCACAGATCTTTGTAGAGTTTGTAAACTGAGCGTTAAATTTAAATATAACTTTTCAGGTAAAGTAAAATATTCCATTTCTCATTCCGTAGTTTGCCTGGTCGGTAGATTCAGATTTTTGTAATAATTTTATTAAATTCTTGGTACTTGAAAAAATGTATTTGCAGAATTTGGATCTTTCTTGATTGCAAATTGATTGTGCATGCGCAAATTGCTTTCATTTCCTCCTCTCTCCCATAAAAATATATCTTTCGTTACACATCATATTTTGTGAAAAGTTTTGCTTTATGAAGTACTGTAGAATTTTCATGTATGTTTTTGAAAATATGAATCTGCAGTAGCTAATATATTTTTCCTTGTTGAAATTATATTGTCGCTGTTCAGAATGATATTGGTTTATACGGTCGATGGAAAACATCTGTTTTGGTTGCCTGTAACCTGTATGGAATCGAATCTGGAGCAAAATTTGAATATATTTATTCTACTACTTTAGAAGGTCTTATGTACTTATTGCACGAATTTTCTGGGAGACCCTTCTGGCGTTTGGGGATATAAACAAGTGTCACGTCGAATTCATAAAACTCTGTAAGTGATTACTGTCAAGGAACTTTTAATGTTTGAGATGGTGTTTGTGAGCATATTTGGTTGACATTTGGCGAATTTTAGGTAGCTCGTCCCCAGATATATGTGTATGTTAAGTTACTGGCCCATATGCCAATATGAAAAAGAGCGTAGGACGCACCCGATCATCAAGAAATGTGGTGATTTCTTTAGATTTGTTTGAATCGAAATATTATAAGCAAGTACGGCTTTAGTAGTTTTTCCGGCCAACTGATCATGTTTTCTTGAACATAAAATTTCAGTATTTGCTGCAAATTCTTCACTGATACCTCTGCGAGCCAAGAACGAGAATTAATGTAGGCAGGACTAAATTTGAGTTGAATATTATAATTATGTGCTAGCTTTTTCATTGCAGGGCTCTTATGTGCTGGGCAAATCCAAAATTATGCTCTTTGGAGATTCGTATCGTAGAATGGTCTCGTCCTGAATAAATTTAGTAACTGTGTCTTTAGATATGGTGTGAACTATTTTGGCAACATATAGCGCGTTTCAAATTCGATGGGTATATGCACAAATTGTCTCGAGTTATCTACTGGAATTACCCGAAAAATCTAAGGCAAATTATTCACCAGTCTTACCTATTGGATGGTGTAGAAGTTCTTCCTGTTTTAGTAGGTAACTTTTTAAATGATTGGCAGAGTTTACGCAACTTGTTCTTATATTCTGAAAAGGATTTCATATTAGGTAGATAATATTTATTCAAACATAAATTGTAGACTTTACCAAATCCGCTGTGTCCACTTGTCTAACGAGAGTGGATTTTCTCAAACCAATGGTCTCGGATCGACTCAGCAATATATAAAAGGAAAAACTCAACATGATAAGGATTATTTTGTTTTCTGTACAGAATGTCATCTTTTAAGCAATATAATTTCGCCGCCTTCATTGGTGAATGTTTTACTGAATCGAAACCCAATAGTGTATTTATTACGTCGAGAAAGATAAGGTCAGTTCACTGTGCTTTTATAGAATTTCTGCTGGAAAAACCTTGGGTACACAAAACATTGTCTTTTGATGTATTGCTGCGAAATACTGTGTCGTCTTTTGAATTCTTGACGAAGTTAGTTATGACGATTGGTGGCATTTCTCAAATATATTTTTGCCTCTCTTCTTCTTGGTTTTCCTGTGATGGGATTTTGACTTCTGAACGTTCTTCTAAACTGGAGAACAAGTCGGCCGGTTGTTGTAAACCTCTTTTATGTCTAATGGTGAAGTTGTGATGCGCTTGAAATACATCGTATATTTTCCAACTCGGTCAGATTGGTTTTCTAGATTAACCATACATTTACTGTCACAATAAAGGATAATCGGCGGTTTAGGAGATAGTACCTGAAACAGCGCACCCCGTAGATAATTGATACTAGCTCCTTAATGCAGGTGATCACAAGTTGTTTACTTTTAGAAAAACTCATACTAGAGTAGACAACCATTTTCTCTTCTTGCGTTTCAGGGTTTTAGTTTGTCAGGATTCCTCCTGCCTGGAACTGGAAGGCGTTACTGTAGACATGCGTTTCCAGATTCTCATCAAAATGGTTTATTGATAATACATTCAAAATATCTCGTTTTAGCTCTTAAAAAGGTGTCTAATTCGTCGGTCCATTTGAACTTGTTCTCGTCACCTAAATATTGTTGAAAGGACTCGATATTCGAGGTAAAGTGCCGGAAATGACTGCGAATAAACGAGCAAACTCAGAGAAAGCTTTACATTTGATGTTCCGTTCGTAGGCGTTCAAAATTCCTTATTTTTTCGTGCTATTTTAGGTGAAATATATATGTGAGAACTTGATATACAGAAGCGCAAGAGTCTAGCTCTATAAAAATGAAAGCGGGAATTACGCCATGAGGCGAAAAAGAATCACGTTTTCATAAGCGTTTGAAAAGCGTTTCTAAAGGTTCTAATTTTTGTTAAGGTATTTAGTCACTAAGAACCAAATCATCGGCAAAACTAGTAATCGTAATTAGTAGGCCTTATAACAATATTGTGGTGACTATGGACAGAGCCTGTGGTGAAGAAACGAGGCCAATCACATATCTTTGAAACTGAATCTTTTTCTTGTATGCGGAACGTCAAACGTCATGTATTTCCATGAGCTCGGATGCAATATAATTTGATGGTATCATCCTGATATATCTATGGTGCTGATTAGAGTTTTACCACGTATACTCGAAAGAACAACTTCCTCATTTTGAAATGGTAAAGATAAATACTTTGTAAAAATATTACAGTCCTGTAAATTTAGTGCCAAATATAATTTTTTAGATTTAGGTTTCTTTACTATCAACAGAGGTCAAGAATAGTCGCTTGTAGATGCTTCTCGGATAATTTCGGCTTTGAGACGCTCTTGCAATTCCCAATCGACATTTGCTCTAATGCCCAAGGGTACTGGTGACCTCTTATGAAATATTGCTGTTTTATCGATCTTTATATTGTGTACATAGCAGAAAACTGAGAAATCGAATTTTTTTAGTGTACCTCAATCTCTCTTCAATTTCCTGTTTTGTACGATACATGTAAACATCATCGGGTCGCTATCTTTTGTTCTGTTATTTTGAAAGTAATCCCTCCAAATTGTGGTGGGTATACAAAATTGGCGAATTTATGAGAAATTGTATTTTTCTAGAGGTAAGAATAATGACTAAAATAGTAAATTCATGAACAGAAATTGTGCATGATAAATCTAAAAGCCTATGCCTGTCACGCAACATTTGAGGAAATCTAAGTTAAAGATATGCTGAATCTTTTTCTCTGCTTCATTTACTCTAACCGGAAGAAATTGATTTGATTAAGCATTAATTCCAATATCTCTTGTAACGTAGACATCTATTGACTTATGTACCTGAATTAGATTAACAGCAGCATGTGAAATGTATCTTTCTTATTTATCTATGCAAGGATATCGTGATTTCTTCGCTTATACAAAGGGATTATACTTTGCTGTATGAAAATTTCGTTTTAAGTCTTTTAAAATAATCTGCTCAAAAATTGATTATATTCTCCATGTTCAATTATTCTGGAGTAAAGAGAATACATTGTATTGAAATTCTTGAATTTTATCAATGCTTTGCAATTTACTTTCAGAAATTTACCAGCTATTCCTTTAACGTGCGTTACGAAAGGAATTAATTTACATTCCTTCGGTAGTGGAAATTTGGACCAAAGGCTAATGCTAGCGGCAGTATCTATTATAATTGGTATTGAATTATCATTTACTTTAACTCGAATTAAATGTTTCTTCTGTGTCTTGTCAAACTGTTTCTTTTCTTTCCGCAGTTACTATCTAACTAGAACAAATGCATGCTGTGGATTCAGAAGTAACAGGTCCTTGAGTTTCTGTTTGACTTGCACTCTAGGTGATTCAGAAGTGGTAGGTTCTTGGGTGACAAGTTCAGTATTCCATTAACCGACAGCTCCTTGGGTCTTCTGATTACCTTTAACCTTTTGACTGGGCCTTAGCAGATAATTAAGTCCTCTGACGTTCACCTTTCTCGTCTGCGTCCTCAGGTCCTTGGAGTTTGGGGCCTGGGGCTTACCAATTAGTTATCTGAATATTATTTTTTTTCTTTGTAAGGACTTTCAGTTGTAGGGTTTGTCTAATTCCATTAGGTCTTAAGATAGCATTAAGTTGCAAATTTATTTATTAGTAAGTTTTCTATCATGTACAGTATCTATGATAACAAAAGGATCTTGTTGCGTGTTTCTGAGAATTGCGTTATCGATAAGAAGTACCTTATACGCCGGTTAATGAGGAAGTTGGGTGTTATTGCTTGTAGGAAAGAGGTTGTCTGTTTTCTTAAATTAAGATTTTGGTCGTTTAGCTGTTGGAAACTCGGATTTTGATAAATAGCGGGTACATAGATTGGGAACTGTTGGAAGCTTTTGACTTTTGAAAGGTTGTAAACTTGGTACTTGTTGGGTTAACATTTGAAAATTAGGAATTTGTGTGTTTGGGATTCCGAGTGTTGGGTTCTGTAGGAGTTGTTCCATTAATGCTTGCAGAGCTTGTGAACGTTCCAGAAATCATATATTTAACAACTGGTCCTTTCATTTCTCCAGATGATAAAGTTTGTTCTGAAAATCACGTATATAATTTCCCAGTATATAGTTTTCCAGTATATATTTCAGAAAATATATTCGCAAACCTAGAGATAAAAAGTGTAAATTTCTTCCTCGCTTGGTTCGGGCAAATTATGACGAATGGCGCTTACTTTTAGAATAAAAAAGATACATCAATAAACTAATCTTAGTGTTGTTTAACGATATTGATTTCTATTTCGGTTTGTAGTGTGGAACCTTTGGTCGGCTAATGCCTATAAGTTTATCTTTTAGCTGCTAATATATGAGTTCTGTCATTAGGTTTTTTCACGGTAGTTGAAAAATCATTTCGGGAGCAACATCCTGAAGATACGTGTGCAATACCTGTTTCTTTCTACTGCCATCCGAGTTATGAAGTGTTGTCGTAGGTTCCTACACACCAAAAATGGATCTGGATCCCCAGTAACTTTACCTGAAAATGTTGTTAGATGAGGCAGGCTAATTGAGGGATTTATAGTCATATTCGTGTGTTCGCTTGAATCACTTCAACTATCAGAATTATTATAAAAATTTCAAGTGCGGCTACCAGACCATTGTAGTTGGCATCTGTTATCTCTAAATTTTACGACTAAGTCTCTACTGTAACCCTAAAAACAGCAAGAAACATGCCTGACAGAAAATATCTTGTTGAAGCCGAAAGGAAAAAGTGCTTAAGAAGAATTGGTCAGTATATAGACACGTGATATTTAATTTCGCAGTTTTAGTACAAAGATCTGTTCTGAGGAAGATTCACATTTTGGGCGCTTGATTAAGCACTGGCCAAAAATGGGATTCCACCACTCAATATTTTCGGTGGTCTTGTGCCCTAGAAAAGCATAGATGTTCGAGAAAAAGCTGTGTCCATACCCTGGTCGCATCCACCACGTAATGTTCCTTGTGTTTATCTTAAGTTCTTTTTAGGTAGAACGAAAATGTATACGGGATTGTGTTTGCTCCCAGAACCAGTTTTGCTAAAACAATTTACAAGTACGAAATACGTTAATACAATGACCGTCCCGGACCGGGATTATAAACGAGTTTAAACTAAAACTTATGGCCTTCTTCTTCTTTGGGTTTTACGCCTCACAGAAGTAGGATGATGTTCTACACAAGACCGTACTGTGTGCAGATGGGAATAAACACCAGTCCGTTGCAACTGTGCGCCTGGGTATGTAGCAGTCCTTCTCAACTGTGTACAGGGTGGTGTTTTAGGAAGACACACCAACCCGTTGCTAATTGTGTGTGTCAGGTGAGAAAAGAAGCGTACCAGTCCGTTGGAAACTCGGTAAGAAGGAAGGTGCCTCGACCCGTTGCTAGTCGTAAGCGGATAGGATAGAGAGCGGCGATCACCCAGACTAGTAGGTTGTAAGTTGCATAAATGTCTGGATATGTATAGGATTCTTTTGGGGTGTGGTCCTCCTTCTGCTGTGTCAATTCCTTCTAGTTGCGAATCCAACTCCATCTTCATTTCTTGATCCAAACTACTGTCATCGTCTGCTTGATGATTGCGATGGCGTGTGTCACTTACTACTTGTTTACCTTATGATGTTTGTAGTAGACATTTGCTTAAAAAGTGTTACACACGTATTTTACTATTTGTTTATGTCTTGAATGAGTGGCACGTGATCTCAGACACGCGGACCAAAATAATATTTAATGCAATCGTGTGAGCAGCAGATACATGTATTGAATATTTCTGTATCGTGTTAGCATAAAGCAAGACGTATATTTGTTAACTTTCTCGTGATGACGTTCAGTGTTATTCACGTTAATAGAGCATAAGGATGGGCGTTTTTTTTTTCATGGAAAGAAGTAAGATGTCAAGAATTTTATGTGCCAAAGTTCAGAATGATCAATCTAGCAACGCATTTGGAAGAAAATAAATTAAAGGAAATAAATAATCAACGTATTCTTTGAATTAGACATTGTAAAATAATACGATCACAAATTAGGAACCACTTCGGTCCTCAGTGACACAAAGTTCCCACAAGAAACGCTGACCAATTATCTCGATTAACCTAGTCAAATTTCCGACATTCCGGAATATATATCTAAGAGAAGAGGATATAATTAAAGTTGGATGATTGACGGCTGCTGACAATATCGCAAAAATCGAATAGGAAAAAGGAGAAGGAATCCATAGCAGCTTACTGATTTAGAACTGTGAAGAGAAAGAAAATTACCGGACAACCTGATATAAAGGAGAGTGGACTCGATGAATACAATTTCACAGCAGACATGGAACTTAGAAAAAGTGAGAACATTACCCAGGCGACATAGGAAATGTAAAAAAACGAAATATTATCCGTCGGTACTCACGTAAATATTTACCGCAATAGCGAATGGCAGAAGAGGAAAATACTTATACAGAATGCTTAATAAACTATTTCAACATTGCTCTACTTGTCGATTGGATACACGTACAGTCAGAGTTTTCCAAATAAATTTCATCAAGAAGATTGGACATTGTATCTGGATCTCTGCAATATGTGTGGAAGAGAAAAAATCCGAATTATTACAAATACATTATGTTAAAAAATGAAGCCCATGCAGAGTGTACTTTGACATCGTTTATTGCCGTCCCGTCTATTTCACCATGTGAGAAGAGACTGCCTAAAAGGACTGATTTAATTGTTTGATGATATTCTTCTTTAATGGCTGCCTTTACGATATATATATATTTGGAAAGGCTGTAGTCAAACCCTAACATGTTATAGCATATTTCCTACATCAATAATCTTTCTCGCTCATATTTTATGTATTGGTTCCATAACTGTCACTTTTACTGTATAACTTCGATCTCCAAAGAACGGTTACTAGGTTAAAATTATAAAAATAATTGTATACTTTATGTTAATTGGCCATTCTAGTAACTATTAACTTCAGCCCGTAGCGATTATTATGTGAATGCTCAGTCAGTTAAAATCCACCAATATCCATGCCCCTGGTGGGATTCGAACCCGCGACCATCGACACGCTGGCCTAATGCCTCAGACCACACGCCTACCTTGTCGACTGCAATAATCCCTCGTAACCGATTATATCATTCTTTGAAACTGAATTTGTGGATTGTATGTATATCTTTTCGCAATTGTTATTGAGAGGAACTTGTTAAATTATTTCAAATATTTATGATCCGATTGCTTCCCAACCTTGGAACTCCTTCATCTTCCCTGTTAACGAATTTCTTTACCCTTCTACAAAATTAGGGCATACATCGTGCTTACACAACATCAGTTAATGTAGCAGACGAATTTCAGCAATGAGCAAGGTTTTTGATCTCATGTCAAGTATCTAGTACTCTAAGACACTATAGATAAATCAGCCAGTAGAGATTCTGTAAATATTGCATAAAGAAACCTTACGAAAGTCATCGAGAGCAAGGCTTGATTTACATATGAATGAAGAAATTTTACTTCCTAATCGCAATTTACTTAAGTAGCTTAAAACATCTTAACCACTAATACCAAAATGTAATGAAACAAAAGTTAAACTTCAGCTATAAATGTTGGGCTTAAATTACCATAGGAAATCATGTGGTGACCAAACACAACTGAACAATTAAATATAAATTTATATTGCCGTAAAATTACTATTTGCCGGATAAATATTTTACCTCTTAATATGTAATGATACATCTAGTGACCATTCGATATCTAATACCTCACCATAAATTAAATTAAGGCAAACATACTAAACACAAAATGTCTATATACAAATGTCGTGATAAATAGACAATTGTTTTGAGAGTGGGAAACAAAAACAATTAGTGATGTGGCAAAGAGCAAGTAGATTCTGTTTCTAACATCGAGCTACAAAGATTTTGATTTTTGTTCAAACTTTTTAGCTTTAGCTCTTCGAAAATAAGTATTTGAATTATTTCGAATTACCGTAATGTCTAATGAAGTACACAGCTGAACATTATTTACCCCAACGTTAGAATTTTATTTTCTTCTAAACTCACCACTAAGATGGACTAAAACTTACTGGTACTTACTAGACTGGTGGTAAATTGGACTAAAATTTCCAACAAAAAAACATACGCCAGTTTGTGTCTCACAAATGTACCGAAAGTGAATAACATTGTATCGCGTAAGGGACTATAAACGCACACTCTAAGTATGTTTTAATGTGTAATTGTGATTTGTGCTTCTATTCTAATCATTAATACGTGCAGCATTGGTATAAGTATGCACCTGTTGTGATCATTTAAACTAATACTTGGAACATTGGTATAAGTACAATGCCATAGAACTTTATCCTATATGTCTTTGTACGCTAAAGAGCTCAGCGAACCTCATTGCGACCCAAGCCTGCAAAAAGTTGAAGCGGTTCTGCTTGATCAGTCAGTGAAACATGCAGATAAACTACATTGGCACATATTGAATTTAGGTGTTCACAACACGAAAACTGCGTTGGCTAATGGCTCACGGTTCTCACCTCAGAGATCTGCTAAATGATGACACTCAACAATCTTTCTATGTTGTGAAAGTGAATTATGAACAACAAGGAAAATACCATCCATAGCACACTCAGGAATATCATGTATTTTAGTATCAATATCTAATCTAGTCAGCGTTACATAAACTATCAGAAGGAACGGAAGATATATATTAGATTAATCGTTGGGTGGAACACAATGGGTGAAATTATATCGATGATGAACAAACAAGTCAAACAGTATAGTGAATTAGTGACTAATCAGAACGTGAAATACTTACTGATGCAAGAAATGGATTATCAATTTCTTAAGATGGTTAGAATGATGCAATAATGAAAGTACGTACAATAAAATTGGGTTTTTTAATCAAGAATCGGTAAAGATACAACAGAAGATATGGAATTTAAAAAGAGCTATTACACAAAAAACACCCAAGAGAAAATAACAATGTCAAATCAAAACGAAATCCGCTTAGCTAAACCGACGCAGTACAATCCTAATCAACCAACGAGGAAGAGGAAAGTGGAAATAACACAACAGAGATAAACATTTTTGATTCAATTAATGCGCAAGATTTCGTCAGATTTGCAATATTTATTGTCCAGATTTTTTCATCAAAAACAAATTTAGAGCGATTTGTGTCGACAGGATACACTAAAACAGTTTTAGATTTACCAAACAACTTACGATTTGTGTAGATGCAATGATATTAAATTCATTAATTAGATTCGCTAAAAGATTTTCTAAATAACTTTACTTAAAATACTATATTATGGAAAGCCTGTAAATAAGAGAACCGATTTTTTCTTAACAATTATCTTCTTACTCTTGCAAGGGGACTATTTTGTATTGATGATATTAATAAATGCTCCGAAAACGCAATGAATGGGTATTTTACTTACGTTATCAAATTAAGCGTGTTTGGAGAGAGGTGCATCTATAATTTTAAAACCGATTATACAACTTCCAAAGTGCACTTATTTTTAATCACAGTATTAAGCGTTCCTGGTCCCACAAGGTATATTCGATAATTGTCTCGGATTGGTTTGTCTAAAATAGATTGAAATGTAAATTCATCTCTGTCGAATGGGAATTCAACTATTTTGATCGCTATATCAAACTAATTTGCTTATTTATGAGTGTTCATATTCGGAACGCTATCGTACACTACTGTTAATTTTTCTTTGATTATCTTTAGTTGTAACTTCCATGAACAGGTAAGACAAATTGGTTCAAGTTCTGCTTCTCTGACAGCTTACACACAGTCCGCCCCCTTGGATCCGCCTTATTGGATTCAAGGTAATATTTTCAAATGGGAACTGGTGTGATACATCTGGAAAAATAACTAGAGTCCAATATTACAGATCCAAAATGGCGGACGGTGTTTGTCATATTTATTAAAAGTTTATAGCTTGGATTTATTCATACCACATATGGCAAAATTTATATTATTTTCTATCTCCAGTAATTTAAAGGCTAATTACAAATTTTCATGACGCAAATTATTATTGTCGGTGGTCTAATATGTTCAAAATCTTGCAAGCTGTTAGAGATACTGTAAAACTCACTACACCATTGAATTTTATGATTGTAGACTCTTGGCGAATATACCTTGGTGGTTTTGTTTTATAAAATATAAAATGATCAACACACAAGTAAAGATAAATTTTCAATTAAGAGGATTAAATCTAAGATTAAACAAATCTGAAGCTTTCTGATGTGATTCTATCCTATCTCCGTATTCTTTAGTCAACATAATAATAAATTCTTGTATTCTACTAAAACCATTTTGTGTAAGATAAAACTAAGAACAATTCCTGTTTGATCAATAAATTATAATCTCAATGCAGATAACTTGTATGCAATGCATAATAAATTTATACAAACGATTTTCTATGAAAAATGTTTTGTAATTCAATTCTAACACACAGTAAGAACCTAATTGCGGTCACTATGTATGGCAAGTGACTGAAATATCCTTCATTGTCTGCATATCGTCAGCACTGCATTAGCGGATGATGGAAAAGATATTCAGTGTTGTATATATTTCCTAGTTCTCACATTGAAGCATTTGTTAATTCTATACTGTCCAAGTGAGTATATATTTCCTGTAGAATCAGAATATTCAATGTTGTATTTAGGTAACTGGAAGTTGAATCTTATTAGTACACTTACGACATAAAGATCTAAACAGTAAATTACTCACAAAAATTAGAAAACAAGCATACAATGACCTAATTGGAAAACATTAGTAAAATATGAAAAATTAAAACCAACTAAATTTCCTCAAAGGACAAATTTTAGAGTATCAACTTTAATATTTGCAAACATAGTACCTACTCAATTACGATGCTCATAAATTTGACAAGTTCCATACCTCCAATGTTGAAAGCAGATCATTTTCATTTATTTTTTCTATTCCCCATGACGGCAGTCCATATGCTGCTTCTGGACATATAGCGGTTAACTTAGTTAACATTTGCTTGCTATAAAAAGAATGCATTTTTTTAGAAATAAAATTTAAGTATGAATCATAGCGACTGTCTAAACAATATCTTTATACGTCTTATATGGCTTAAAATTTATGGTCTATTTGAAGACCTGGATAATAATTTTAACTACTATTATACTTGTATGTATCAATAGCATATTAAATGAACTTTTACTCCAGGAAAGAAAGCTGCAACTTTCACCTTAGAATGATATTATATTTAGGAACATTTCGAAATATCGTTTAAATTGCAACCGTTGTCCACTATAGAATAGACTACCGTTTTAATAGCTATATATCACCACATAAGCTACTAGAGCTCTTGTTGTTCTTTTACATGAACTTTGGCATCTGTTGTGTAAATAAAATTTTCTGTTTAGGTTTGATATTTCTAGCAAATGTGTCGGAATTAAAAAGTGATTTTGCC
>JAGDQP010059809.1:0-12313 GCA_022664845.1 Lepisma saccharinum | reverse complement strand
GGAGTTACCCCCCACCCCAAAGTAGTCTAAAAGACATAACCTTTCTACTTTTTTCCCCCCATCCGAGCTACATGGGTATGATTTTTTTTACTACACCGGTTGTAATTCGAGTAGAACAATGAATGAGCTTTTGTTGTTACATTTCTTATGTTTTAATTGAGAGGGTGATTGATTCAGCCTCCCGGACACCCCTCTGAAAGAAACACTATTCGAATCCACTACCTGCTTTTTACAGTTTTGTAGATTCGTGGTGACATTTAATTATTGTTCCGGGCTTTTTCTTATAATAAAAAGAAAGAAAAGGAAACACACACACAAAAAAAGCTCTAATTCAAAATATTTTACTGTGATATTATAACAGCAAATTAAAAAAAAGTTTGCGTAAATTCATGTTTCAATTTTCTCCTGTTCTCTTAACAACTCCACCTTGGAATGTATACTACTTTCCTTCCACAAACTACATACAATCTCGATATATACTCATGTCTTGTCCATATGTGAAAACCACACAAAGAATCTTTATAGTAACATCAATCTCGAAAAGAAATATTTCATTCTTACGATCATGTGCCTTTTCTTTTCCGCCCACAGAATAAAAGCGTAGTTACAACAGGTTCCAGTATAGAGTCCTACCTAGAAATAGGGAAAAGTTATTTATTTAATAGGTTTGTCTAAAAAAAAAAAAGTCAAGAAAGAACGTTCAAATAGTTGTTTTGGTTCTTCCAGACTGTCTCCTTTCTCTTCTTCATTGTTAAAACATTTGAATTTGCTCTATAATGGCATCATTACATATAACCTTTTTTCAGTTAAGGGTAGTTTAAAGTTACCATTTCTAACAATAGATGGTAACACTATCTGCGTATATGTCTAATGTTTGTTTTTTCTTTTGCACGAAATTGTAATGCTGCTCCTATAAATTTAAACCTAAAGAGTTCATATTTTCAGAAAAAAAAAAAAAATACTTACAACCCGTTTCAAAATATCTATCGGTAACAAGTTTTTTATTTTCTGTCATGTTCATTGGTGAAACAACTTCTTTCTTATAGGTTTGGATATTGACTACAATAATCGAGACATTTCAACAATAAACATAAAAGAAAATTTAAAAAGTGGGCACGTCTAGTAATCAAAAAATGATTATAAACGTTGTTGTGGGAGGAGATGATGAGTGGAAGTGAGTGTAAAAAGGTAAAGCTATCCCCTGTGCGATACGCACGCACCGTGAACGGCGCATGGGGGATGTGGAGGTAGCGCTCCACAGTCTTGACCTACGGTACGAAGTGAGGTGGGGTGGTCAGTCCCACGCTCGACTGCGTTTATCTTCCCAAGGTGCCCAGGAATACCAAGGACACTGGTACTCAATTTGATAGGAGCGCCAGGCATGGGAACACTGTGAGAAAAGTCTCCAGTGTCCTGGCCGGGATTTGAACCCGGGACGCTCGATTCGTAGTCAGACGCACTACCGTCTGAGCCACGGCGACTCTCCACAAACTAATACTTTAAAAACAATTACAAAAAATGAAAATGCTACTACTAAGAAGAAAAATACAACCAAATAAAAAAAAAGAAATACTCAAAATATTAAAAGGAAAAATTTTAACAAACAAGATTATAGAAGAAACTCTAATTGATCTTGCAAGGAACGTAAATAATTATAATTATATACTTTCAGTTGCCATTAATAAAAAACGAAACGAACGAACTTATTTCCAGTAAATTTTGAATTTTCTAGGCTTAAATTTATAGGAGCACCATTAGAATTTCCTGCAATGTATATATATATATATATATATATATATATATATATATATTGAAGAGTGGATTCGAACCCCCGACATGGGAATCAAAAAGGACAATAGCCGCGCATCCTAATCACTCGAAGGCTTTAATTCAGATGAATTTTAACTCTCCACAGCCACTGCATTTTTACCATAGATGTGTCCATTTTGGTCTAACCTCCCTCAACTTGACCCTCCAGTACGGAGTTCGTCAACGATCTCCACTCGACCTCACGAGTCTAAGTTCCTAAGAGCCGACCTCCGTAGGTTGACCATTTCTGGTTTATACTCCCACTTACTCACTTGTACTAAATACACATTAATGGAACGGAAACGCGGTGTGTTAAAGAGTATATTCAGCACAGCAGAGTCGCTGTAGAAACGAAGTTTGTATTATATCTTTTACAAACAGTAGAGGTCATTTAATATATCAGCCAAGGTTGAATTTTATCAAATATACATTTTGTGAAGGTCAGTTTCGCTATAAATTCATTTCTGCCAGAGATAATGAGCTGTGACTTTAATGTGTAGCAGTTTATTGAAATTGCCTGGAAAGATCGTATTCTTTTTGAAATAATTAAATAAATGAAAACGAAATTCGTAGTAATGGACACTGGGTGTAGGGCGCTCGCTACTTATAAGAATATGAACGAGCTATGGCCACCATTTTAAAAGGGGTATCTTATTCGAAAGTATTGGGAAGAAAATCATCTGATATATCAATTTGGACTTATAATTTATGAAATGAACATGATTGAAGTTATCTTTCAAACAAAAATCAAACTTTATTTTGAAGTTAGTTTTGACATAAGTTTGTTTTTGAAAGAAAACACTTCGAGCAATTTACCTCTAATGATCAAACGCTTCGAACGCTACGCTCCGATGTCAGTATCGCTTACAAAAATTAAGTTACGTTTAAAACTAATTTCAGCCAAGTTTTCTCTGGCAAAACTCCAGTTCAAATTGTTATATCACATGGATCTCCTTTTTTTTTTTAACTTCAGGCAAGAGATTATAGAATATCCGGTTTCAAGATGGCGTCCGCTATGGTAAATGACCCTTATAGAAAACATTGTAACAATTCATACACATTTTCATTACATCACTTTAAATATTTCAGAAGTGAAAAGGTTGTTTAGAAATTTTGAATTATTTTGTACTAATCTCACGTTTCATTATCTCTCAGAGGAACATTTTATTATATGCCAAAATCGATTTCATTCAGAGTCATTTGAGGGAAGATGCACATCTGGGGAAGATGGCGACAGTAGCTTCATTCCATAACTACGACTCTAGAAGGAAAATTTGTATGGTGTGAAAAAAAAACTAGTCATATGTTCTCTAAGGGACTGTAGTAAGTATAGTGTAATGTGTCACATGAAGACAAAGCAAGTCCTTTGAAACGAAAATACTTTTTTTTTTAAATCTAACAATAATTTCTTATAAACCAGTAAACAATTTAGGTTTGGGCAAAACTCCATGACAGAGTAGCAAATGCACGTGAATTGGGTAGTCCTGATTATGTCAAGTACTTGCTA
Source organism: Lepisma saccharinum (assembly GCA_022664845.1). NCBI lineage: Eukaryota > Metazoa > Arthropoda > Insecta > Zygentoma > Lepismatidae > Lepisma > Lepisma saccharinum. Next base: position 8,997 of record JAGDQP010059809.1, on the reverse strand, counting down.
AAACTGTACTCCGAAGGAAACCTTGTGTGTGGCGGACACTGGTAAAGTGGCGCCGTACCTTGAAGGTTGGAGATAGCTCCTCACTACCTAAGTGCATTTCATTATTTAAAAAAAATAGTTTCATGGTTTTCTGGTTAGACCAAGTTGCCGAAAGGCCTTGAAAATTAAATTCAAACCCAAACCAATTTCTTTAAACTTCTCGTCTTGAATAGAATGTAGTTATACTAGGGCATTTGTAATTGGAAGTCGATGTACGTATTCAATAGAACTTGAATGCCATTAGGCAATTATGGCTCGGTCGGAGGATGTGGCATGGAAGTTAGTCAGAACCTGGTTTCGAAGCACCATCCCAGCATTGACCTTGTGTGGCAGGATAACCCTGGATAAACTGTAGTCACGATGACCGCCGCGCGGATCGAACCCAGGACCAAACGAACTCGAAGCCAACACTCTACCACCTGAGCTATATTGAAGAACAATTATCTTATTTCATTCAAAACGTAAAGTCATTACTGCATTAGATTAGTGTCTGTTTCATTATCACATAACGGAGAGAAATCTGCGCTTTGCAGTAGATGTCTTCCAGGTGATGACATTGTAACAAATAGAGTATTTATGTATTATGAAATGGTCGAAATACTTCAATACTGGTTCGTGTGTTTTATTCGCATTACAGATAACGTAGCCATGAAGTTCGTGGCTCAGTGGTAAAGCATTGGCTTAGCCTTCTGGAGGTCCTGTAATCGATCCCAGCGACCGACCCTCCTGACGAAGACTTTCCAAGTTTTTTTCCTCAGCCACACCAGGCAAATGCTGAGATGGTACATATGAAATAGGACCCTGACCGTCTACCTTTCAGCATTCTCTCTCCCACCATATCCCCGCCTGAGCCTCACATATCTGCAGCTCTTAAAATACAATTCAAATTCAAAATGAAGTTCCTCATTTTATTGCCATGATTATGGTCATATATTTTAATCATAATGAATAAGGCACCTTTCTCCAAACGAGTGGAAAGCATGTAGAAGGCTTTAAAATAAAATTCTAATCTAAGTTCAAATTCAAACTTAATCATCCTTATCTCTACGGGGATTTGGAAATGTTTTGTCTACTAGCTACGCTAATGTAAGATTTTTCTCCCTGCCAATCTTACAAACAAGACTTGGAACCTTGCAAAGCATTCCCAACAACATTGTCACTTGTCATTCCTGTAAGTGAAACAGGTGTGTAAGTCTAATAGCTCTAGAATAATTGTTTTGTACTCTTTTCCTCGCTTCTTGTAAATGTTAATCACTGCTTCAATACTCATAAGGCTCGGTTTATCGCAATGGCAACGATTTTATGTAATGCATACCAACCAGCCTTTACACAGCTCTCATCAGCTGATATTTCTAAGTTCCTTTTCAGTTCATTCTTTATAACTGTCGATTCATCTGACTGTATGTTGATCGTTGTACTTACGTAGCAAATAGCTTTTGCTATGTTTAGAAACATGTTATTGGTAAAAATTAAAATTCCTAATTTTCCCTGGACAAGAATATCATTGTAATTTCTCTGCATTTAAGATTCTCCAGTGAATTATAAAACACGCCAACCTGTACCAATTGACTTTATCTAAACAAGTAACTGCTGTTATAATAATCTTACACATTCTTTTTTCCCCCCAGGGAATGGCGTTCACGAACACGTCACCATTGATGAGCCCTACCAGGAGTAAATCGGTACGTATGACACATAATGAATATATCTTTATATAGTGTGTCCGTGAAATATCGGCGTAAAATATCAGGATGTGATTCTTCACACGAAAGCAAGTAAGTATAGTTTCTTTAAAGCAACATCGTTCGAAGTTACGATGCCATCGTCACAAATGACGTCATAGCTCGACACGTAATGACGTAAGCGGTGTCGGTGTAGTGAATCACAATTGAAGTAATGACCAATTAATCTGTTTACCGCTTACGTCATTATGTGCCAAACTATGACGTCATTTATGACGATGTCATCGTAGTTTGGAGCGCCTCCATAATTGTGAATTTCTTCAGAGAAACTATTTACTTCTTTGATGTGAAGAATCACCTTCCAAGACTTTGTTCGAACGACACCCTGTATACTCAAATTTATAATCTAAGCTACAATAAATAATATATATAAAAAGTGCATAAAGCAAACAGAAACTTGCTAATCGAAAACTAACCTTTCCAATATAGAGTCAAGTGCGATGAATTCACCTGTTATTTTTAGCTAGTATTATTATTACAAATTCATTACGGGATGTTATATTGTTTCATTATGTTCAATTGCAGCTCATTGGTTTTCTTTATTATAAGTATGTATTGTTTGTAAAAAGCGCTGGAACAGGTATAAAAGTGTAACGGGCGATCGGTGTCGTTCATTTTCTTCCATTACAACTTATGTAGTGCGAATTATAGACACTGCTGTTATCTGTCTTTCACATGTTTCAGTATGTCAGCCTACTTCGCTTGTTTTGAGAGATTTCAATTTCAATTTGTTTATATAAAGAGTCCACAGAATGCACGCAGCTCACAAAAAAATGGCATCTCTCAAGGCTGAGCAGTTAGGCCACCCAACTTACACCTACTTATCGTGTAGTTATTACAGGTACGGAGATCTCTCTTTCTATCTTTTTCCCTGTGTTGCACAAAAAGCAGGAAACATTGTTCGAACAGAATTATTCTAGACATTCATGAATTCGCAATTAGATGGAATGGAAACAGAAACCTAGATGAAACATTATACTAAAATATAATGCAAGGAGAAATTTGAAAACAAAGGAGAAGTAGAGAGCAACGGGTGACAGTTGGGTGGAGGTAGAGAAGGAAGATAAATAGAGAGAGGGAGGGAGATAGGAAATTTAAGGAAAAAAAGGTAGTAACGAAATATTAGGACTTCCTTAAGACAGCGACAATGCTCGGTCGTCACTTCGCCTATCTTTGTGACCCGTACAATGACATTAAAAAGCAATGTAAAATTAATAGAGGAGAGAGAGAGAGAATATTCTATACAGACTACTGGTAAACCCGTGCTAGCCCATATTCATAAACATTTTTGTACGTGTACTTTTTGATCCTGTTTAGTAACTTATTAACGAAAGTTCATTAACCTCTTTGATAACCATGCATAAAATTCGGTGTTGACAAACCTCGGAATGGTTATATGTTGCTAAACACAGGTTTATGAAAGGGAAATTGTACATGTTGATAAAACATGTGTGTATATTTTTTCAAAGCCACATTGAAGCAATGTAGTTCATAGTATTAAGAGGGCACGAACGCAAACCGAGGTTTTAGAGGATACCCACGTAACTTCACAGACATATTCTAAACATTTGAAAAATATTTTAAGTCAATGCTATGATAATTTATAAATACTGTACAAGTATAAAATGGTTATAACAAATATAGAGCCAATATGGTTATTTATACGCGGAAGATCTTCGAAGCTTTTTAAAAATATTCTAATATTATTTAATGGAAATGCAAAAAAATATTTTCTTGAGTTTGTATGAGTACGTATCATATGCAAGGAATGTGTTTTTCAAATATTCTTGAAATGTTTTAAGAGTATACTTAGGTTATATAGCGTATATGATTCAGAAAATATTTTCGTAATTTTAAACGCTGGGGCTATAGACACGTCAAGGTGTGACTTCAATGCAGGTATGTGTCTACTGACACGTCAGGACGTGACTTCCATGCAGGTACATGTTTATAGGCATGTAAAGGCGTGATACTAGCCCGAGGGATTTAACTTTTCCAGTACATCTGTCACAGCTCCGGCTTCTTACTGTTAGTAACTGCATTTCAAGTTCATGTGATTTGATGACTAGCATGCGCAATTCTATTTATTAAAGAATCCATATATTTTCAGTGAAGTTTGTAAACTTGTAGTATGTAACGTAAGGAAATGATCCAACAACTTGACCGTTATGAATCGAAGCACTTTTCTTGTTTCTACATTCTCAGGGAATAAAGAAAGGATCAATTGAAAATATACAGAATGGTTATTCTGCTGGTAATACCACATGGTTACGAAAGTTGGAGTATGACACTTGCAGATGAACATAAATTGCTTGTGTTTGAAAATAAGGTTTTGAGATAGCTTTTATGGACCAAAAGGGGACGAGAAGACAGAAGAATGGAGGAGACTGCATAATGAACTCCACATACTGTACGATTCGACCAATATTGTAAGAAAACTGAAATCATGACTGCTAAGATGGGCAGGCTATGTAGCTAGGATGGGGGTAAAACACAGATTATTGGGGTTGGGACGTCGGAGGAAAAGAATCTGTAAGGAAGACCGAGCCGTTATTGGGAGGACACTATTAAAAGGGATTTTCGAGAGGTAGGTGTTCGTAATAAAGACTAGCTTAATCTTTTCCAGGATAGATTCCAATGTCGAACGTTTGTTACTGCGACGATTAACTTGTGAGTTCAGGAAAATACATCACAGACGGGGCGTTGTTAAGGTTAAGAAGGGGTAGGGGTAGGTGTGATGTTTTTGTTTCTAACACTGGAAACAAAAAGTCAAACCTGACCTCTAACCAGCCTTCGTTTTCTCGGCACTACATATCCTTAAAGCACGTATAATTCCAAGAGTGTTGAAAGGTTTAACATGCCTGTGAAAGTACAAAGGGTAATTATTCATGAGTGATATTAAAATATAGCAATGTTAAATAAAAATGAAGGGGTTGGGCTGCATAGGGATGGAACTCGAGCCTTCCACGTAGTAAACCAATCTTCTGCCACTTAGACCACGTGTGTCATGATGATAATTTTGTAAAGTATTTCTATATTAGTACAGATATGATTAGCACGAAGGTCGAAATAGCAGTCCTTAAAATGGTTAAAAAAAACCTGAGACAGTGTTGCTTATAACTTAGACGTGCGGTACCCGAACGGATGGCCAACTTCAACAGTACTTGAACCTGCACCGCCTCTCAAGCGCTTTTCCAGCGTAGTGATTAGTTCTTGAAAATATGACTTTTGTTCATTATTTTTCTTTATTAAAGACAAAGTAACAAAAATATGGAAGATATTTGTTGGTAAACTTTATTTTTATATGGACCAGTCTAGTAACTGTTGACTTCGGCCCGTCACGAATATTCGTCACGTTCGAGTTAAAAGACACCCATGCCTCTGCCGAGACTGGAACCCAGGACCTTCTCGAGTCGTTGGCTTAACCGCACGGCTCGACATATTTGTTGATGTGGTTTCGAAACTGTATAAGGAAAGCTATCTAAGTGCTCAATATTTTCGTTGTAATTTTATGATCAGATTTACTACAGTACAGCTATGGACAGACAAAATGTTCTTGTATAAGATTTTTCACCAATAAATTGATCTAGCATACCGAACTTCCTAACCTCAATTTGCACATTCCAAGTGGTGGAATTTTCACCTTAAATTCCCGAGGTACGCAACAGAAGGTTATCTAATCTCTCTCACACTGTATTAACTTCTGTTACGTGTTTACGGTTTAAAGCAATTACGTTCTCAGTCATTTCAAAATTCAAGCACAATACAGATACCGCAGATAAGGAAACAAGACAAGAACAATACCACAATAAAATTCTTCGAGAAATTGTTAAATGAGGAATAACGTATGTCATTGAAGAATTCGAACAATTCCGAGTTCCAGTGATTATGAATTGTTGAAGTGGTCCACCTTATAGGAGTGTTCGGAAGTCCAAAGTCAATTCCGGAATTCGCAATTACTTGGATTTCGGAATTCCGACTTTCCGGAATCACGAAATTCTAGAATTCCGGAATTCCGACCTTCCGCCATTTCGGAACTCCCAGAGCCGTGTGGCTTAATGGTAAATTGTTTAGCTCTAGAGCTTGAGGTCGTCGCTTCGATCCCTGATCGTGCCATGTGGGTGGGTTTTTTGGTGGACAAACACCGTGTGCGTGGGTTTTCTTCGTTTCCTCCTACTTTCTCCATCCCACCAATCATCCCATCATCATCCATCCGGTCTGAGCCAAATTTGCCTAAAGCCTTTAGGCTAAAGGCCTTACAAATTAAATTCAAATTCATAATTTGGAATTCTGAAATTCCGACTTTCCGAAATTCTGAAATAGAATTTGAATTTTATTTGAGTCTCTTCAGGCTCAGGCGTTTATCGTAAGAATTCTTTCCACTGTATTACCAGGTGCGTAAATATGAAACCGGAATTTATGTACAGAAAAGACACAATGATTGGATGACAATGCTAAGAACTATTTTATTCGAAGTATTGGCCATCGCTAGCGATACATTTCTGCCATCGTTCCAGCAATGTGTAGATGCCAGACCAAAAAAACTGTGCCTCTTGTGCTGCAAAACAGTCATCAAGCCATTTTAGTACATTTTACTAAGATGTGAAGCGCTGGTCAGCAAGTGCGTGTCCCATGGACGCAAATAAGTGAAAATCGGAAGGCGCCAAGTCTGGTGAGTAAGCCGCATGCGGAAGGATTTCCCAGCCAAACGTCGCAATCGTTTTCTTGACAAGTTTTGCTGTGTGGGAGGATGCATTATCGTGAAGCACAATCACTTTATGTTGTCTTTGGTCATATTCTGGTCGTTTTTCACGCAAAGCTTGATGCAAATCGATCATTTGTTGTCGGTAACGTTGGGTATTAACGATTTCGCCAGGTTTCAGCAGTTCATAATAGATCACTCCCTTCTGATCCCACCAAACACAAAGCATTGTCTTCCATCCATAGCGATTTGGTCTTACAGTCGATGTCGCCGATTCTCCTGGGGTTACCCATGATCTTTTACACTTAGGATTCTCGAAATAGATCCACTTTTCGTCACCAGTCACAATTCGATGGAGAAATGATTTCCTTTTGTACCAGGCGAGCAGAATTTCGCAAGTGTTTTTTCGGTTTTCCTGCTGTCGTTCAGTCAGTGCATGTGGAACCCATTTTCCGACCTTCTGAATCTTTCCCATGGCTTTTAAACGTATGGAAATTGCTTCTCGTGTCACATTTAATTAATCCGCGAGTTGTTGTTGCGTTTGAGCGTCATCCTCATCCAACAAAGCTTGCAATTCGCTGTCTGCGAACTTTTTCGGTGGTCTTCCACGTTCTTCGTTTCTCACCTCAAAATCGCCACTTTTAAATTTTGTAAACCACGCATAGCACTGTGATTTACCAAGAGCATGATCACCGTAAGCTTCGACAAGCATGCGATGGATTCTGCACCAGTTTTCTTCAAATGGTAACAAGAAATCAATACTGTCCGCACATCGTAGTTTGTAGGTACAAATTGCGCCATGTTCAGCGCTATTACACACTGCATTATGACATGAAACTTGTCTGGTTGTGAGTTGCAAATCGTTATCAGCAGTCAAAACAAGCAAGTGGCGCCAAGGACGCTATTTTATGGTAACTACATTGACAGCTAACGCCGTCTATTCACAAATTCCGGTTTCATATGTACACACCTGGTACACCTTAACCAGTAAGTTTTAATTGTTTTGAAAATAACATGTCTTGTCGATCTCTCTGCTGGTGGTGAACCGTTCTAATCTATAATTTGGTGATGATGCTCGACATTCCAAAATTAAAGTTTTCCGACTTTCCGAAATTCCGGTTTTTCCGACTTTCCAAAATTCCGGGATTTAGAAATTCCAACTTTCTGGAATTCCGAACTTCCGATTTTCCGGAATTCAGAAATTCCGAGTTTCGAAAATTCCGGAATTCCGAATTTCCGGAATCGCAGAAATTGTCATTCCGATTCCAGAATTCCGAACACCGGTACCACCCTATATAATTTATAATTCTTTTGTTTCCTCGTGTTTTGTTGTGTTTTCTCTATAAGCAGTTAAATCGTTTTACTAACTGCAGCTGAAGTATGGTACAGAATTTTAGAAAACGTAATCAAAATTTGGGGTATTAGAGTTTGTTTGACCGTGCTTTGCGTATTCTCATTGGCCAAAACGAGACTTGATCTAAACTTAGCGGTGACTAGAAGTTTAGCGGTCGATTGTAGAACTGACCCTGAGTGGATCTACTGAAGAATCTATATTCGTTAGGTTAGTTTACCACTTTGTTAATTCCATCAAGTTTTCTTGACCCTGGGGCCTGCTTACCCTAAACTGGATTCTCCCCTGACTGTAAAAAGCAAACATTATTGTTGGCTAATATAATTGAAGTAAATAACATAGCGTAAAATGTATAGTTACGGGATAAAAGATAAAATGAATTTATGGGTGATAACAGAACTATGTGAATGTATTAAAGGAGTTTAATAAAAACTAACATTGAGTTTGTTTATTTATATTATAGTATATTTATGGGTCAGAGAGGCCTTAATGATTGAGCCGTGACAATATTGAGTCTAAAATATTATCATATATATTATAATAAGTGTGTTAGGAACGATTAGTGGAGGTTAGGAAGGTCAAGTTTTTTTTTATTATTATTATTATTCCCGGTAGGATGCCGCCATTTTAAACATTGTCTTACGACCGTATTTACTATCATGATCGGCGTGTCTTACTTCCATGACTTAGGACTGCTTTTCTTGAAAGCGCGTGTTGCTTACATTGGTTGTGATTTGAGTTAGTAGATAATTAAAACACGGTTTATTCCATGTTGTACGTATAACACGTGTTTTAATTGGCTACGCACCCAAATCGCAAGCAACGCATGCTTGCAAGAAAATCAACCCTTATACGTTTCAAAGGCAAGAGGGCGTTTCCAAATGGAAGATACATCAGGGTACAGAACAGTTTATAATCTTTGTTGTACTTTGGGTGTTACTGTAGCTGATTAGAATAAACTAACTAACTAACTCTATGGCTTATGGAACTCGCAAGTTCATCGCCGCAGTAACAAACGTTCGCCATTGGATTCTATCCTGGGCAGTATCAAGCCAGTTTTCATCACGAACACCTACTTCTCGAAGATCTCTTCTAATATTGTCCTCCCAACGACGTCTCGGTCTTCCCAATGGCCTCTTTCCATCGGGCCTTCCAACCAGGAT
>JAGDQP010059808.1:1131-12313 GCA_022664845.1 Lepisma saccharinum | reverse complement strand
TGTTATTTTTCCTGTTACAAGAAACTAAACCACCAAGAATAATATCGCAACACTCCAATTTCGTCTCGCGTCGCTTTATATACCAAGATAGGAAGCGTGTTGGATTTCACCATTGCTTTTGCTTGTAGCTGCATCACAAAACGAGAAATACGAGCGTGCATTGCAACATTCTCTAGTATACAAATGCTGTGAAAGTAAGTCGGTGGTCTAGTATTTTTCTGATAGGCGCCAAAATGTCCTGCCCGGTTAAAAAGTTTAGTTTCATCCGCTCCTGAACGACTGCGAAAATGGTTATTTATTGTCCCATAAATGTTTGATTTATTCAATTGATTTTAAAGCGATGATGATGATGAGTGTTCAGCCGGGGGACTGTTTTTTGACGTTGAAGTCCCTAGGTGAGCACCGACGGTGGTTTGCCATTGCCTTCTGTCGGATGAGTCCAATGGCGGGATTGAAAAATATCGAAGAATATTTACATCTAACATAATCGTTATTCTCTAATTTCCTAGAGTTTTCTTTTCTCTTTCCTACGTTCTTCCCTTTTCTCTCTATTTGTTTTTTTTTTATCGTTACAGGAATTTCGGAGGGAGGGAGGGACATATCCCACCTACCTCCTGTGACTACTCCCCTGATCTCATGCAATACAAAGCGCAATTTTAAGTCTTAAGAAGTGTTATGCATACAAAAAATAAAAAAATATGTATCGATCAGTTTCAGATGTAACTAACTATTTAGGTTTGAAATATTTTCATGTAGCACATAAATGTTACCTACTGAAGTACATTTTTCTCAAATACATTTTCTTTTCGTACATCCTGAAATTACAACATTCATGAAACACTTCATGATTGCTGAGTAGTAGAATGCATTTCAATTTCAAGGGCCCTTGCATTCAGAAAGAAATGTAATGGTCAATTATTAATTCTCTTGGAAGTTGTCATACCAAATTGAGCATGGAAATTAAGTACAGTATGATTCCACCACTGGGCCTCATTAATTAATTATTGGCGGGGGCCTACCGGGATTTTCCCGGTATCTCGGTGGGCCTATCCATCCCTGCGCACCATGAAGTTAAACTCTCTTCCCATTCTCAACATTTTGTTTCCGAGCACCTGGCACAGATGTGACAGTAATCATTTCACTTCAGTAATAACCAAATTAAATAAATAAATGAAACGAAAGTAGATGGTATACGCATCTTAGCAGAAGGCATACGCTAATGTGTAATGTTATCAGAAAGCATACGGCGTATACCTCCGTATATCCTCGACTATAGAGCCCTGCTTACATCTTAACCCACAGGTGAATCAAGATGTCATCGAAAACCTTTTCTCTCGGATTCGTGGAGCTGGGGGTTTTTTACGATCATCCACTTCCCACGGATTTTAAAAGTCGTCTACGATTAATCCTCCTTGGTATTAATTGTGGTGATCTCTCCCACAAGCAGAGCCATAAATTGAACAATTATAATCTGTCTCAAGTGATGATGCTATAGATGAATACACAGCTGAGAAAGCGGGCAGTGTACTGGGCACAGTGTTAACCCTTAACCCCCGATGTGGAGTCCCACGGACTCCGTGAGTAATGCAATGCCTATATATATCCTTTTATTTTTTGTGTAGCTACACGTCATTCCCAGTACCTTGTAGTCAGTTGAGTTTGAACGCTGTTCTGCGGCGGACGTGCTGAAAGTTTATTCCACTGCTCGCTCGAGCGTGTGCGCGGTGTCCGCGGAACTCCATGTCGGGGTTTATGTAACATTTCTGTGCCATACCTGATTTACTGTTTCCAGCTGCTAAGGTGCATTTGAATTGTGATATATGTCTAAATTGATTTGTTTCGTTGCAGTCCACTTTGAAGATGTCTCTGCCGTCCACAGTTAAGGCTTCTGATCCAAAATTTGCAGAGAAAGTCATAGGAATAATGGACGATGTGGGTAGTAATTTGTCTGATGTATTGTTTTCGGATGTGGATGGTGAAAGTGCCGTCAGTCAAAGTGACCATGAAAGCAAGTCGGAAATATCAGAAAATGACAGTGACAGTTCATCTGATTGAGCTAAATGTTCTGCTGGTGATTTTTATTACGGACGAAACCGGCTTAAGTGGTCAAGTAGTGAACCCATCATAAACGTAAGGACACCGAGTCACATTATTGTGAAGCTTCCTGGATTGCGTCGTAACAGAAACAATAACAATAATATCCTATATCTTCATTTAGTGCTGTGTTTAGTGATGAAATGGTGAGTAACGTAACAAAATGGACCAACATTAAAATAAAAACAGCGAGGGACAAATACAACAAAAAGAATAGACCTGAAGTTTATGGCTGTGATGAAACTGAAATGAAATCTTTGTGGGGGTTACTGATATACACTCCTGTTTTCAAGTCTAACCATGAAGACATTAAGGCACTTTTTGCGACTGATGGCACTGGACGGGAAATATTTCGGGCAGTTATGTATGTACGAAGATTCGAAGTCCTACTAATGTGCCTTAGATTGGACAACTCAGAGGACCGGGATATCCGCAAAGTGAATGATCTTGCAACTGCGATTACTGACATATTAGCAGTATTCAACAATAACTCTAAAGAAGCATTTTCTCTTGGAATGTATGTTACAGTAGATGAAATGTTAATACCATTTCGTGGTCGCTGTGCTTGTAAAATGTACATCCCGAGCAAGCCAGCAAAATGTGGCTTGAAAATGCAATGCCTCGTGGATTCTAGACTTCACTATGTCTACAACATATATTTGTACTGTGGAAGGGGTAGTGATGTCATGGGACTCTCTTCTGTACCTACCCAGGAGTTCTGCGCTTGTGTCAACCAATATTCCATACGAACCGGAATGTTACAGGTGATAATTGGTACTCTTCTATTGACCTCGCTCAAACTCTGTTGAAAAACGGACTTACATATGTATGTTGGTGCATTAAAGAAGAACAAGAGGGAAGTACCTGTGAGCTTCTTATCATAAAAAAAACAGAGATGTTGGTAGTAATAAGTATGGTTTCACAAATGAAATCACATTTGTGTCTCATGTGCCAAAGAAGCGAAAAGCTGTACTTTTTATTTCAACCATGCATCATAGATGCTGAGAGTGGAATCCCCGAGACCATAAATTTTTACAATATTACTAAAGGGAGAGTCAACACAGTCGATGAAATATGCGTTAGTCATTCTACTTACCGTCGCACAAGATGGTGGCTGTGTTTTTCTGAATACTGGATATGTCAGTACTTAATGGTTATGTTATCCATCAGTCACACAAAGACAGAACACTGATGAAAAGATTGGAATATATGAAAGTACTTTCTAAACATCTAACAGAGACCCACCTCACAAGAAGGAGGAATAACACAAGGTTTTAATGTAATCAGTCGCATCAAGAACATGAATCTGCAGATACAACCAAACTCTCCAGATCCGACCGTGTTTACTGCCACTTATGTCCTCGTAAGATGAAGCGGAAGGCATCATACCTGTGTGTACGATGCAAAAAGGGAATCTGCTTGCAGTGTTGTGAGCATGTGTGCCGTCGGTGAATCGATGAAGCTGCAGACAAGGAGTAGAGTGCAAAAACATTGGTGATGTTTATGCCCTGCAGGTTTGTAAACTATTGTGTCTGTTAAAGAGATGGTGGTTTCAGTGTATTCTTATATCCTCTTTTAATAAGAACAAAACAGCAGTTCATGTTAGAAACAGTAAATAAACTCTGTAGCTATGAGAAATACGACCAATGTAATATGGTCATAGTGCTAGCCTAGTTGATTTTTGATATAGTGTATACCCTTTGCTTTCTAACTGAACTATGTAATAATACATTATAATATAAATAAAGCATTAAAATAAACAAAACAAAACAAAAAAAACTGAAATTTTTACGTACAAAATTATATACATTATAATATGTAGATTTAAGGGTTAAATAACCTGCTACTTGAACTCCATTTAATTTTTTTTTCATTTGCTCAGTTTCACGGGCTTTTAGGCCAATTACCTAAAAGAAAAAATCGGCCAGGTATCATCATAGCAAATATTTCTTTTCCTTTATTTTGATAGTTACAGTTTTGTTGGTGACAAGGACAAGACAAAGGACGAGGACGAGGAGGGGTAAAAAATCAGACATAAACTACACTACAAACGTAACAAACAAAAACAAAATAACAAAAATAACAAGGGACTTGAGTATATGTTCCTATTCTAACCCTTTTCTATAGAAACCCTTTCCAAGATAACTACTTATACTAGGTTATATTAAGTGTTGTGTAACTAGGTTTGGCTATAATGGCTGTTATTATAAATCTTATTTAGACGAACACTGCTTTTTATTTATTTATACTGTTATTTATATATAATTGTGAATGGTAATTCAATAAGAGGTAAAGCATCCCTAGGAGACTTCAACCTGTAGGTGACACGATGGCTCTTCCAAGCACTCACCGCCCCCGTCGGAACGGAGAATCTATGCCGCCAGTCTTTTCTCCGTATTATTCTCCTAATACTAATTATACATGATTGGATGGTGATTGGTGATGGTACCAATCTCCGGCATTTCACCCGCTTGCGGCGCGATGGAGACTCAGAGTACTCAATGCATCCGTCGTGACAGCATTTCCGACCGCAAGCTCTGCGCCCGAGTAAGTTCCAGAATTGATTAATTATTGACGAATTCTTCTTCAAAACAATGCAATAGAAATAAAATATTGAAATGAAATTGAAAATTAGTTAGAGAGTTCGGAAAATAGAAGAAGAGATAAGAAAATTCAAGTGCCACCTGTGTGAATTCTTCTAAGTTGTTTGCGAATATTGATAAAGAATCATAAGTAGGTCGAAAAACGATAACTACGTGGGATGACAAACGAGAAAGGGAAGAAAGTAGAAGAAAGGAAATGACAAATATATAAGATAGAAGCAGTTCGTTAGTGTCCATCCATCAAGTTTCCATCTAATGAATTCTCTTTTTGTTGATATGATGAGGATATCCAGATTCCATGCGTTCCTCTTCACCTGTATGAATTCTCTCATGTTTGAATTCTCGTGTTTTCTCTGTCTAAGATTGTTGGTACGATGAAGATGTCCAGATTCTATGCGTTCCTCTTCAACTGTACGAATTCTCATAGTTCCCCTGTGTGAGATTGTTGCTACGATGACGATGTCCAGATTCTGTGTGTTACTCTTCACCTGTATGAATTCTCGTGGTTCCCCTGTGTGAGATTAGTATGAATAAATTGATGATAGCTTGTTCTTATACACAAACACTAAGATTATCCACTAACATTTATCCGGTATTGTATCACACACTATTCAGGACACACGCATGTAACATGAACACGCAGCACCTCCTCCACACAGTCCAGATCCGGATCTGCTGGATTCCAGCAGTCCATTCATTCAGACCTGGTGTTGACTCCCCAACTCCAGTCTCACTCACACACTACAGTTCAAACACACTTCCAGCAGCTCAATGCCGGTTTCCCGGCACAGGAGTTCCTAATGCTGCTGGGACACAATCATCCCACAATCATTCATCACTTACACATTCCTTCTAAAGTAGAGTTCATGTCTTTTAGTCGAGATGTATTCAGTAATATTGTTTAGTATACTTAAGTAGCCGCCATTATGTAGTATTTCATATATTGGAATTTGCCGGATAGAGCGTCTTTCCTCAATAAGGGTGTTTTGTTCTTGCAAGGGACACCAGAGCACCGCGTGCTCCGGAGTATCAATTTCTCCACACTGGCAATTAGGGTCAGTCACTAATCCGAATTGGTAAAATTTGTTCCTATAGGGCCCATGGCCCGTAAGAAAATGCACAAGGCCACGTGTTGGTTTTAGATTTTTGTTTTCCAGTCTCATTTGGATATTCGGGATGAAGTTTTTAAGTCTTTGGCATTTTGATGTTGCTTGCCATTCCTGCTGCCATTTTTCGATAATCACTTCCTGCAGTTCCGAGATATCCTCTACATGTCTACCAAAGAGCCTTACAAATTCAAGGTTCTTCTTCTTCTTTAACCAATATTTTGCTGCTTTCCTTACAACATCTAAACTGGTAGGAAATGATGCCATAATAACTGTCATTGCCAGATGAGGAGTAGTTCTATAGGCTCCACTAAGTCTAATTAATACATTCCTTTGGGCCCCGTTATAAGAATCAGCCAGTTTTTTATTTGCCAACAATCATGCCGCATAATTAGCTGTTCCATTGATTAAAGAGTTCTGATAAATGCCAATTTGAGAAATATTCAATTTAAAGTTCCTCTGTGCAATCGAAATAAGCTTGTGGCTGATTTTTGTACCTTTGTTCTTTGTGTTCTTATATGCTCATTAAAGTTAAAATTTTTCATAAATTATAATTCCTGAGCACGCAGTATTGCTCCCTCCCGCTCTTCAATCTGATTTCTTGAATTACCCGATGTAACGATTGCAACATCGTCCGCAAATGCAACCACACCACACACATCTCCTCGCTCAGCTAATTTCTCAAGGTAAGGTTGGATTGCTATATCCCACAAAAGCGGTCCCAAGAGAGACCCCTGTGAGTATCCCCTTTCCGGTGTTATAAGAACGTTTTCACGGTGCCTTCCACTACCACCTTCCTTTAACTAAAGTAATCTCGTATTATCTCCCATATCTCTTGTGGTGTACCTAAGTCCTTCAAGATACAGAGTACTGCCGGTGGCCACATACTATCGAACGCACCCTCAATATCCACAAACATAGAGAGCACATACTTTTTTGCAGTATTCTCCCCTGTCACAACATCAAAAAGTCTATGAATTGCATCTTCTGTAGATCTTTTAGGACGAAATCCATACTGCAATATACAGTCATCTATATACCTTTGTTGTTGAATTATAGTATACAGTACTTTCTCGAATATCTTATCGAAAGTTTTCAAGAGACTTATAGGTCTATACGAACTCACGAGCTGACCAAATGGGTTCTATCATGTCTCTTAGGCCCTACCCGAAACCTTGGGTTGACTTCCTTAGCTTCTCTGCTTAGCTCTTCAGGCAGGTTCTGTTCTACCAATGTTTCCACTATTTCCCCATATTTAAGATCTGCTTGTGCGTTATAAACTACCATAAGTGACTTCCTCTTCTTAGTTTCTTCTACCTTAAAGTTTGTCTTTACAATCTCGCTATTTTTAATTCTTTCATGTTCCACCTTCGTATCTGTGCTAATAATTAACCCTGTATTTATTTGTCTTCTTGATTTGTGAAACCTTGTATTTTAACTTCTTCGGGTTGATAACTGTGGTAAACCTTTCCTCAACCTCCTTAACGGTTTCACCTTCATTTGGTTTTATTACAATGATAGGCTTAGTCTTTGCCTTTGCTTGCGCAATTTCCTTTTCCGTCATAGTTGATCTTACTACTTCTGTCATAGTCCTTACATGCTCATCCTGATCAGTTTCCATTCTCATTGCTCTTTCCTTTAAAATGTTCATAATATCCGCATTTTTTTCCTTTATGCAAGTATGCTCCGTACGAAACTCTGCAAGCTGTTTCTCTGTTTCATTCTTGAGATCCATAACATTCGGCATCAAGTTTTTATTCTTTTTAGTGAGTTCTTCATTTTTCTGCCGTACATTCTTAACTTCTTCTTGTGTCTTCTTTAGTTTTATTGGCAGTTGGTTCCTGTCTTCTACTATCATATTGCTTTTCATATCTGAGTTATCCATTTGGGTTGATAATCTGGTTATATCTTTCATGTGCATGACTTTAAGATTAGTTACTTCCATTTTTAAGGTTTCATTTTCTTTTTCCAGTTCTTTTCTGTCTTTTTCTAGGAATTCACTCTCTCCTTCAAGTCTTGCTATTTCTAGTTGCAGTTGGTTTGGCTCCAGTGTAGTTGTAGGTTCTCTACCCATCCTTAACTGATGATTTTCCTCAATTTGGTCTTGAATCTGTTTCCTAAGTTCATATACACCTCCTTGCAATTTGGAAACCATTATATCCCAGCTAACAAGCAAATTTTCCATGTATTTCATCTTGTTTGCACCTATTCTCGATGCATCAAAGTGATTCTTCAGAAATTTAACGTCCTCATCATACTTATCCTTTGGATTTGCCATTGGGTCATGCTTGTCAGATATTTGGGGAACTGGCATCAACCCAAACTGCGACGTTTGCCCTTCCTGGGATCCCGCTAAGGTTGCATCATCCAACAAGACGTTCACTTCTTTTTCCTCTTTACTTTTTCCACCCTCTCTGGTCTTCTTATGGGATTGCTTCGCTCCTCCTCCATTGCTACCATCGTTACTGACTCTCTTCTCCTTTCTCCTTAACTTGGAAGGTACCATCTTCACTTTCGCTATCAGAGCTATTTCCCTTGCACGAAAACGAGTCTTTGCGCGACACTGAGTCACGACGGCTCATAATGATAATTTACGATTTTCCTCGCGAGAGCGAATCATATATAACCGTATTTACAGCTATTTATCACTCCTTGCCTTTGCGCCGTGACTGTTATGCAACCACCTCTCTGAGGTTGTACGGCCAAGATGTTAAGTTCTCACACCTCTTTCGCTCCTTTTTAATAACTTCTAAGACATTTAATCAGTTTAAGTCTTCACAAACACCCCCTTAAGGGATCTCCTAATCCGAAATCCTAATCCCTCTACACCCACACTCAACTGTTTTCCCGGAGATCTCAAAATATTTTAGGATGCTCAAAGTTTCTCCAAATTTACGCCTGGTAGGCTACTCAACCACAATGTTATTTAGGTATAGCGGGTTGCGCAAGCCCCTGAAAATGTCGGCGTTCCAATTTATACTACTGCAAATACTACTACATATACACATAAAGTTCGAAGTCCAAACTTCCTGTCTGTTAAAGTATCAATAGCCGAGAAATGTTTAAGCGTCTGTTTTTATCTTTAAATTCAACGCATTAGCCACGCATTTACACTAGACATGCAAGTTACTTGTATCGATTTTCATTAATAACTTTTTCAGCAACTAACGTATTTTAAAACTAATTATAGTATATAAAAGTACTTACATTTGACTTTATGACGATATATTACACTAAACTTTCAGTTCCTCCCCACTCCGCCGGGCTTCCAGGCAGAGCTCGAGAAAGAACACACTTTTCCTCCACAATCACACAACTCAACCCCAGTTACCACTTGCGGAACGGAAGACGTGCGGTGACCGCACGGAATCTTATGGACCATTGAAGTAAATGGAACTATTCACACAACCGCCGCAAGTTCTTTACGGGCCATTGCACAGCATTAGATCGTGCACACTAGCGGAGAGTAGACGTGCGAATATTGTGCGGAGAGGAGTTTTTTTAACAGTTCATTACGTAAATACCGAGGGAAAGGAGTGTGTTTTGACTCATATTTCTCACAACTTTTTCGACGCAATGGATACAGACAAGGCTTATGTTTAACTGTTGTTAATTAGATGGAGAAAGTGTGTGTATTTGGAATATTCGAACACAAAAATACAAGGACAGGTAAAATAATAATAATAAATGCACGGTAAGAAATTTGTTGTATTCTGTTTCCGACCTGGAATTTAGAAGCCCCACTTCATGCTGCATTTCACACAAATTAGTAGCTTCTGGAAAGCCAGTCAGGGATTTTTCCAGGATTTTCAGTTTGTGGGGCGTAAAGCCAAAATAAAGGGTTGTAAATAATTTTTCAGGGTTTTTATCGATTTTTGTCAGGAAAAGTTTTAAAGTTGGAGGTATGTGCTCGACAATTTGGAGGGGTGACACCCCACATTAGGGGGTCTAGCATAATCCTTGAATCCAGACCCTGTGGTCCGGACGGTAGCATCGCGGACTCTGAATCGGCAATGGATATACGCGGGTTCGAACGATTCTGACTGAGACATTCCAGAGTTTCCCTCAGTTTCACCTGGCAATTGCAGGGATTGTACTTTAAGTAAAGCTCTGGCAGATACCTTCCCCTTTCTCTACCTACTCCACCCAGACCTGAATTAAAGATGCCAAAAGAACATAAATAAATTCAAATTAGCTTTTAGAAAATTTTGCATCTGTAGACTGAGGTAAATCGAACCATGCTTGTAACAGTTCTGAAAAT
The DNA here is from genome assembly GCA_022664845.1 of Lepisma saccharinum. NCBI lineage: Eukaryota > Metazoa > Arthropoda > Insecta > Zygentoma > Lepismatidae > Lepisma > Lepisma saccharinum. Next base: position 2,249 of record JAGDQP010059808.1, on the reverse strand, counting down.
GAAGCATTTTAGTTTTTCTCTATTTTAAACAATTAATTATAAGCTCACAAGTAAAAAAGTAAAGTCTGGCCAAATTAAAATGAATAATTAAATGTATATAGTGTTAATTTATTTTTTATTTATAGATACTGTTATCCTAATTAGAAAATTCATAAACCAGCCAGTATAGAAATATACCATTCAATGTCCGCCTTTGGAAGATTCCGGGAGTATTCATATTTTTATCAATTATTCTTCAGCTTTCAATAATTTTAAAGTTCTTTGTCCTTTAGCGTTAAGTTTCTTAATACAACCATGGAATAATTTTTAAGTCCTTACTTTCTTGACGTCCTGTATCGAATTATGTCACGATTTCTTAAATTGCTCCATTATTTCATACGGTGAACGCACGTGATAACCTAATTCTATATCTGGTTACTTCATTTGACGTATAAAGAAAGAGAAAAAACATGTTTCTCTTCGTTTCAACTCATAAAGAAACTGCGACGTTTTTACATTTAAGGCTCAATCCGAGGGGGTTTTACCGCCTTTTTCGTTTTACGTCAGTTATTTAAAATTCAGTGCAGGTAAACAAAATTTAACTTTCACGGACCTAAGTTCGTTTCGTACTTCAATAATGGGTACAATTAGTTTTAAAGAAATCCTGAAGTTATTACTAACATTTCCTTAAAGTTAATTGAACTCATTATTGAAGTACGAAACCAGCTTTGTTCTGTGAAAGTTAAATATTGTGTATACTTATCGGAGGGATTACGCATATCCACCAGCACACTTCCAAGAAGAATTATGGGGTGAAGACAGTGGTACCACCACGGTATTCGCCTCATGGGACAGAGGAAAACCCTGGAAACCTCAGATAGGATGACCGAAATGTGCGGGATTCGACCCGCGCTCTCTCCTAAGTGATAGTCTGTAGTAGCTTTGTTGTGTACGCACAGATTACTCAACCGTGAATTTTCATTGTACTAAAATACTGCTAGGAGAATAATTGAAGTTGTAAATATTTGGTGAAAATTTGGTGAGGGTGCCTGGATAAACGCACTAACAAATGTCTACAAAATGTATGACAAATATCTACATAGACATGTATTATACATGTGGCATACGTATGAAGGTAG
>JAGDQP010059807.1:0-12313 GCA_022664845.1 Lepisma saccharinum | reverse complement strand
TGACACTTCCAACAGTTCGTTTATTGTTTCTCACATAATATCCATCGTTTCCACCAGTTTCTCGCCTGTTTTCTCAAGTTTTATTATTGCTCCTGGCAACGTAGCGTTACGTTATATGCGTGAGCTGACAGTTCCAGGTCATCAGCCAGTGACAGGTCTTAATGTCATGAATTGTAGCAGAGATTCAGAACATACTGAAACAGTGAAGGGTGACAATAAATGGGAAGCGATACACGAAATCAACCTAATTACTTAAAAGAATCACCCCTACTCACAATTTTCTCCCCTTGAATTCACGGCTAGGAGAACGTTTACGACGACGAAGGCAGCGTTGCTATTTTTTGTTGTTTACAATGATTTTTTAAATGACTAAAATACATTAAAAGGCAGAATAGGGCATTATGTTTAATAATAGGCAACAGAAGGCAAAATGGGCAAAATGAGAAACCTCTTAAAACGCTCCCTATTATTATAAACGTTACCTATTAATTCGCAACGAAAACGTAAAGGCAGTTTGCCAAACTTCCGGGCTCTAGTTATCAATATAATAAATTGTATCCCCCCCCCCAGGGTTTCTTTCCTAAATCCACCCATGCTTCCATGTTAGCAGCAATAATCACCCTTGTTACACTCAAACTTATAACTTGTAACATAGCAAGTCAACAGAGTTCCTTTTTCTGACTCCTGATTTCGAGTTATTTCGGTGTTCGAATACTTTTTCTTGTTGATGTTTCGACACCCAAATCCAAAGCGTTCAGCAACCAGTCAAACACAACATCGTTGCAGACTAGTATTTATTTAAGAATAAAGACGTTTATATTTAAAATAATTAAAATATATGCTTTTAAAATATATATAAATATATGAAAGTAACAATGGAATATTGTATTGTCACCCGAGTTACGTTGCTGTGCAAACTTTCGTCATTATATGATATCGGGAATTGAGTTAAATTAACGTTGCAAGATTTGAGGACATTTGGAACCATTGTGAATTTGATAAAAGTCAGTAAAAATGGATATAACTTGCTTTGCACCAAACGCTGTATATTGCTTGCTTTCCACTTAATCGTGATAATATTATATATAAAATTTGAACTAGTTATGTTTTCCAGATCAACACAATTACCGTCCTAGTGAGGTACAACATGGTTTTAAGAATTGTAGTTTGTGATTATTGTAGTTCTTTGTAGGAGACAAATGTTCGCAGTGTTTCTCTCAGAAAATTTCCTTCGGGGAGGGGGATCGTTAAGGGCTCACGAAAATTATAATAATGTATATCGACTCCAATGAACTAAAATATAAAATAACAATAATTATACTTAACAATATGTTCTTAGTTAACATGAACAATATTTATAGAATGTGCTATTATATACGTATTTCAGTATACATATGCGTAAGGGCTAATTTTCATGAAAGTTTGCGCTGCTTGCTTTGTTAGCGATTAGGATGAGTAACCAATTGAAACACGTGTTTTAAGCCCTCTATTACGTGTTCTACGTGTAACACGTATTTCAATTGGCTATTCACCCAAATCGCAAGCAAAACAAACATCGCAAGCTTTAATGAAAATCAGCCCTAATATTAATACAAGTGGTTAATTCTTTAATTCGGAGGAGCGGTTGAAAATCTCCGGGGCGGGGCTTTCGCCTGAAAGAAACAGTGAGTGTTCGATCTTCTCTGTGCGTCCTCGGTGGATGAGTGGTAGCGCTCGTTGCCTTCTAATCAAGGGATCGCGGGTTCGATTCCCGGTGGGGACACAAGTGGTTCGAAGCCCACGTTAACCTGTTAGTAGCTTACCAGCTCGTTTAGGACATTAATAACAGTTTAATCGACCTTCTCTGTCATTCAGTTGTCTCATTTTAAAAAGATGATGTATAGGCCTATTTCTTACTTCGAGCTCTGACATCGGCCTCCAAGAGCAGAAACAAATAAAGAATCGCATCCTCTTTGAGAAAGTGAAAAACAAGAACCTCTCTCACTAAAGCGAAAGGGCTCCACTGAAACTTTTATTAACATCTCATTGCACAGTTTCGTTTTCACAAAATTAATATTTTTTTTTTGAATGGCATTCAGTAGTTTGCATTTGTGTAAAAATCTATATTTCAGGTTATTAATTGGTCAGTCTGTGGAGCAGAGCCAGATTCAGGGAGGGGGCGTTGCTAAAAGGGCTACAGCCTAGGGCCCTCACTACCTCAGGAGCCCCGCCAAAGTAAATAACTTACCCTTACGACAACAAGGGATATGTAACAGGGATCCTAAGAGAGTCAATAGACCAGGGTCCACAAATAGCTTAATCCAACACTGCTGTACAGTAAATAAATGCTGTCAAAATGTTACTTGAAAATAATGTAATTTTGTTTTGAATAAAGAATAGTTTCCTGAGAACGAATGTCTTGTAAACTACGCCCAAATGACAATGAAATACGTCCTTTGTGGACTGTTCCCAACATGTTGCAAGATTAGGATTTCCACTCATAAAAGAAGCAAACGGATCACACTATATCTTGTTTTTTTTTTTTTTTTTCAATATATTTCATTGCACTGTTTCTTTCTGGAAACCAAATTTTCTTCTCCAACTGTGACCATGTCAACGGTATTTTCCATTCCATTTCTCTTCTAATTCAACTATTTTACAACACCACTCTATTCACATCCACTGTTACATCACAAGACATTATAACGAAAATTACGCACCACACGATGCGCAGATGTAAGCGAAAAGCATTAAAAATTGATATAAATTATTTTGCACGAAACCGTTCTTTTTCTATATAACTTGTTTTGCACGAAATGAAAATTTCTTTCATTCTCTAAACTGACGGTTATAACTTTTTCTGCACAAAATATTGTAGTTTCACGTGTAAGATACCTCTAATTAGGCAATAATAGCGAAAACTCATCAGAAAAATGGAGTTAACTTGTTTTGCATTTACGCTCTTCAAATTAACTCTGCATTTTTCAACTTCTGTTCAATGCGGAAAGAAAATAAGCTGCATAAACTTGATATAATGGCAGCGGTGCAGGAACTTACCTGAATTGAAGGCTATTTAGCGTAGTTCCCGTGGTCAAGGGGTTTTAAACACATGGCTAAAGTATTTTTGATGCCCATGTGTATGGGTTCGAATCCCAGATCTAGCACATATTTTACATTTTTCTCTCAGCTACGTCGGAAAGTTCCATTTTCGTTCGCTACCAATTGTACATGGTGTATACATTCAAAATAACGTAAATTATAGCGGCATTAATTTGCAGTTTTTTTATAATGAAGAAGAGAAAACAGACAATGCCAAAGGAAAATTCTATTTCTGAACATTATCAATAATAATTGTTAGAAACGACCGAAACGAACAGCTGGATTTCTAAGGACAGTTTCAGGTTAAGTGGGTTCCGAACCACTCTGTACAATAAAGACCACGAACTTGAACCTGTGATTGGACTTTTCTCAAAGATCCATTATTTGTTGTATTAGAGTCCAGTATCTGCAATCTTGTGTCCCACTATATATAAATTATTGTAATAACAAATATTATTTTGTCATTATACAGCAAATTGAAAGCGCACGTCAATTGATGTTTTAATTTTGCACTTCTACCTTCAGGGCACAGTTGTCATTGTCACATCAACGATCCACAATATTAACGTACTTGCAACGCCACGTACATATATTTTATCTAACACCAATCTCTCAAAATTATTCTTTGGAAATTAGGCTCATAATCCGTGTATACATCCCCAGTAGCACTCATACGTTGAAAATACGTGGATTAAACGTTAGTACCGAAACGTAATTTTGAACGCTGTAGATGTACCGAAATGTCCACCTGTTCAACGGTATATTCAACGTTGAATAATGGTTGAGAAGAAACAGGTTGAAATCAACAAGCGGACGATGAAGAAAGGGGCACAGTTGGCCAAAACAGAGCATGACTTCTGTTTATTGCATGATATACACATTTAGTTGCCCTTTGTCCGTTATTTTCGTCATGATATTCAGTTTTAATTTTCCAACATTAAATTATTCAACTGTCTGCTGTGGGATTCGAAGCTAGAACTTTCCGCACTCGTCGTTGATAGCTCGACACGTTATTCCCTCCACCACGGAGTCGCCTTGAGAGTCACTGCTCTTTTACGATATCTAGTAAAATGCAGTCTTAAAAGTAGTCGCCACAAATCCAGACGTCTCATTTCATACTCATTAAAGAATAAGAATGAAGAATACTTTCCTTCTTTCTTTGTTATATTCATTTTTCCTTCTTTATAACTTTGACCATTGCTACACTATTAAATTTGTATTTCTCAAGAAGTGTAATATACCGCCTTAAAGAACGCATATAAAGCAAAATATAGTGTATAATAATATGCCATAGTTGAAAACGTTTCACATTAACGCCTTATTAACGAAATTAAATATTCGTTGAATTATAGTTAAAAATTCAATCTGTTTTCAACATGCAAATGAGAACATGAGAAACGTAGTTATTATTATTCTGTTCTTTTCTATGCAACTATCTTGGAAAGACACGTGTGAAGTATAATCTAGGACACAGTTGAACATGGGCTTAATAGTTAAAAATACATCACATTAACGAAATCAAATTTTCGTTGGAATATGGATTGAAATGAAATGTATTTTCAACATGCAGAAGAGGATATGACATTCAATTAGTTTTTAATTACAAATTTTATTCCATTGAATTAGAAAGAATCCCATGAAACTAAATCTATACCATAGTTGAAAATAACAGTTGAATCTAGGTCGAACTAACATCTTACCAACAATCTTTGTTGAAATATGACTTAAAAATTAAAGTTACTTTTTTCAACTAATAAAGGTTAATCAGTGAAAGAAACCAGAAATAAATGTTCAAAACACGTTTATATGCTACTGGGGATAAAAGTCAGGAACTATACTATACAGGTTTCTGTTGAATAGGCTTGTGTCTAGCGTTACAATTTACTTGTTGTTGCGCATGGACACAGGTTCGAGTTCATGGGGAATTATTGAACGGAGTGCTGTGTTAATATATTATTATATGTTCTAGCGTTGATGATATGTAGGCGGATGATAGTATGTAATACTCAGCTAGCAGATTAACAACCCTAAGAAAGATTAAAGTAACGCTAAAAAAATCTAACATCTATTGCACATACGTAAGCAATAGGCTATGTTTATGTTCGATGTTTATTAGATGCATATGTTTTCTTAACTATAGGAGGATATTCTTTATACAAACTTAATGTTGAATACATTACATATTCGTACGTTTCCAGTAATGTTGAACTCCATATAAGTTTTAATATGAACGAAAACTATGCGATGTGCATACATGAAGCTATCGACTTGACGACCAACTGGTTTGATATAACGCGACATAAGACAACAGTGCATCATTTTGTAAACAATCAAGAAAAGAGAAACTGACACAATAATCGACAACGATCCAAAATATGCTCTTGTAGAAAACAAGAATAATGTTGCCAATACATTACTCAAAAGATCGCGAATGACAATGATTTTGCCACACAACAATTCACCCGGCCTTCCTGAAAAGAAAGAAGCACGGTCAAAAAGTTACTATAGCACTCCACCTAGCGTTGCTAAAAAAAAATCAAGATTATAATGCCGACAAGTATTATAATCTTCGATCAGTCCTATGTAGTATTTACAGTTCAATGTAAGCTGTCCATCCATACTTATAAATACAGATCATTGTATACTACAATGAGAATTCTGTAATGAAGGTTCTAAATTGAAGCTCTATGCGATCAGTTCAACTTCTCTCTATGCGAGCGTTCAACTTCCCTCTATGTTCAACTCTATGCGATCAGTTCAGTTCAGTCTAAGCTAGCTCACTTCACTTTATAAGCTGATCCACGATTGGCTTATAAAGCGCGAATTACATAAATCGACATAAAAAGTTATTTCCTTAGATACATAGTAAATATACACACTTGAATCATCGCTTAGCCTATCAGCAATATATTTAAAACATGAAATTGCTATGATGATATTAATGTTTTTCTTTCATAAAATTCACAAATAAAGAATTTTCTTTTTTTTGCTCATGTGTAGAATAGATTTTAACTGTTTTATAGAAAATTAGATTGCTTCCAACGCATTTCATAGATAGTTAAAAATAGGGCTAACTATTTGTAAAACTCTATTTTTCCAAAACTGGTAGATTAACCAAGATGCATGACTTGCTGATTCTGACACTGCGAACAATAGATGTTAAGTAATTTCTAACCTATCCACATTCGAAGTATTGACCACAAAATCTTTGTGCCAGTTAAGTACTCTTCTCTCACTTTTTGGATTTCTGCATTGAATAGGTTTTCTGTAATCTTTTATCTGTGGAATTACTATAATCTGCTACCCTACTGTTCTGACTAGTAGGGATCTCCTTGTCTGAAGGATCAAAATACAACTGATGTAAATGATAGATTCTATTTACTCCGTTCACATGTACTAAAAACGTGTTAACACCCGTTTGTTTAACCAAAGTGCCTGATATGAATTTAGGAGCGTTATCTATATGGTTTAGAACCCAGACTCTTTCCCCCATAATCGTATTACCTTTCAGGCAGTAGCGGCGCAAGGGGGAGGGGGGTGCGAGAGGAGCCTCCGCCCCGGGCCTCAAGTTTCGATGCTTAATAGTGGGACGATATCGCAAAAACTGCGACAAAATCCGAAAATTCAAATTTAAAAAAGAAGCTCGAAAACCATGTTATGTTGTAGTAAAATGTCCAATAGACACTAAATTACTTTGTTCGTAATTCTGAAACCCATAGTCATTAGTGCATGTCCGCTCAAATTTGCCCATTTTTTAACATTTTCGGAACGCGGTTATGTATATCTTCTATCTTCAGGAGAAATTGATGCAAATAATTTGTTATGTAACTATGGTAGCCAGCCGTTGTGAAATATTTCAGCGCCCGAGGCGTATGCAGAAAATGTCATGTCCCGTAATTTTTATTGGGATTTTATTTACTTTAATTTTAATATATTGTATAGGAATTGAAAAAAAGAAACGTAATACCGCGTATGCCAATTATCACAGTTTTATAAATTTTACGAAATAATATTATAACAACTCTAATTGCCTGTGATTTGCGTAAAAAAATACCCGAACGCTTTTTTTCAACCTTCACAAATTTTTAACTCGGCGCTTAGTACATTTTGAGTTTTTTCTTTTATATATTGTAATGGGATATGGATAAATAGGTTAGTGTGTTAAGCACAAAAGTAAACAAACAATAAAAGTTACATAAAGCTGACTAAGCATTTATAGGAAGCAGACAACAACAACCTTCAAGCGGCAAATGTTAAAAGTACTGAAAATACGCCCACAAATAGGGATATAAAAAGGCCAGTTAATTACCTTTGAAGTTATTACTTCTTTGCTCCAAAAAGTGGTCACCTCTACCTGGCTTGGACTGGAGTCAAAACTCTCACCTTACCCCCAACTTAGGTTAGTATACCTTTACCTGCTAGCTCGGACTGAAGTTAGTATCCTTTCTAAAAACAATCTCCTTTCCTAAACCTAAATTAAATATCATTGCAAAAGGTGATCCACTAAATTATTAATTACAAAGCCCATGTTCGGGACGCTCAGATTGTTATCTGTATAACACATTGTATAATATATAGTATATTAGAACTTTATAATAAACTGGTGTCGGCAAAAACGTATATAAGCATTTGCTCTATTTATTCACTAAATAACCATTCTATTAAACAATCTACGGTCATAAGGACTCTACCATAAATATTATATCGTATATTGTAAAAACAGTGCTACCACGTCGTATACGATCCTATCGCTACATTACAAAGTAACTACTACAAGTAAAAATCATTACGTGGTGGTAGACGCTCGGGTCTATAAAGTAATATAATTACAAGTTATATCATAACATAACTACTACAAGTACAAATCATTACAATATAGTTTTCGATGCCCCCGTTTTGACGCCCAAGGCAGGTGCTTCACCATCACTAACAAGACATTGATGTTAGGTTTTCTAGTTCGGCAAAAATGCAATTCTATCTTTAATGTAGCTGAGAACTCTGTCCTAACGTTTTTGTAATATATGCACATCGAAAAACTACATTTCCCAGGTTTATCGAGACGCAGAAAAACAGGCTGAGCGAGCAAAGCTATGACTTTTCGTTAAAGTTTAGAATAAATACTTTCAGGGCATCCAACACTTAGCTGCCACTAGCTGCAACCTTCTACGTAAAACGTCCCCAAATGTGAGAAAACGCGTTGCGCGCGTAAATACTTGGCGATGATGCGTATAGAATCCGCACCTTTGTTCAATGAAAGATAGCGGATAAGTGAAGAACTGGTTAACAGTAGTAACAATGCATTGAAATGGGGTCGAGTGGGGACTGGTGTGCAAGAAGGATGGATCTACTCACAGAAATGGGATGGAAATGGCACATACACTCTGAGTTCTAAGGCGCAAAAGATAATATCATATCCTCCATGAACTCTTACCTCCAAAAAGGGATATAAATGTTTCAGAAGTGGTGATTGCACTCCTGATTAGCCCGTAGCTCTTGAGAACAAATTGGAAGATTTTCTAGTAATGCGTAACGCGTTTGACATATTATTACAAAAAGTATAAACGATATATTTCCTAGACGTACACGCACAGCATACCTGAAACATTACTACAGCAGGTACAAGTCAGATGTCCTTTTCGAAACGGGTTCTTCTGCAAAAAATTCGAAACTGAGATATTGACATTGTTCAGTTCGTTTTATCACTTTCAAACACATTAGTAAGATTTTGAGATTCCAAAACTCTTCACATTCACTTGAATTTCGTGAGACAGTAAAGAACAGAAACATAGTTAACATTAAAGTTTTTAGTAACAGTAATTTTATTGTTTGCAATATTATTTTGGAAATGTTGCTACCTTCTCCAACTATTTTAAGAATCGAAATGACCTCCGCCCACTTTATTTCGGATAACAGAGATTTTACTGTATAACGAAAATAATTAAAAAAAAAAACTTTAAAATAATTCGATCGGCCTTTTCATGTCTACTCTTGTCCTGAAACAAGTATACGGTATATGTACACTTGTACAGTTGAAGTATTAGGGGTTTATACACAGAAAATAATGTTCTGAACTTGCGCACAAGTTTTCCATATGACGTGCAATATTACACTCCTGTTCTGGTAATACTGCCCAGGCATAGAGTTTGGGGTTTTCATTCACTATAAATTACTGTGAATTCATTTCGGCCTAAAGATACAGTCAATTTATACTTTAAATAGTATACAATTCCCGTAAGGTAAATGTTTTAGTTTCGGATTCAATAAAGCTAGATACCACGATTTTTTTCTTAATGGCGCAGAATTCGACCCCCCTACTATACATACAAGCTCCACGTGTTTCAACAAGAACATTCTTTTGAAACCTTGACATTCACTTTATTTTGTAAAAGATGTAGTCCAACAGAAAAAATATTAGCTGATCCACATGTTGTAATGCAAAATAAATGTTAATAATATGTAGATATACATGTCATGAAAGGCTATTGACGTAATCGTCAGGTTAAAGACATGCATAATGCAATATGTGAATTCATAGTCTCAAATGTGAGCATTCTACTCACGTGTCACTTCACTTCCATAAATATTCAGAATGTCATTGTCGATTGTGTGAGTACGACGAATATAATGTTCTGTATGTTGTGTTACATATCTGATTTAATTGCACCTAAAACTGTTTCTAAGCGTGCAATCAGGTTGTTCACGATATGAGTCCTACATGTCCAATTCAGCTGTAGTGAAACAACATATTAAACCCGGGTCCCGCTACCGAGATTTACTTCGCACCGGTTATTTCACCGTACGATTTTTTGTTGGTATGGTTGACCTTAACATTAATTCTTATGAAGTTTGTTTATAAGAGTTTAGGCCTACTGGACGGCGACTCCATAAGAACTATACGGGAATTTTCTAAATATTTGATTTGTGTGGCAAGAGCACAAGAACTCACGTTCTATAGGGCACGGAAAGCGGGGAGAACGCTCTTACAATCTCGCAATTTCTCTGTCCCTTCTGGTAATCGGTCCGACATCCTTTCTACACTGTAAAAATAAGAGACACAACGTTTATCCATAAAATGAAGGCAGCTGAGCTGCATCCACTTTTTGGATGAATCTACATGCAGCCAGTTTTCGGTTGAACGTTTTACTTTCTGCAAAATTTCAAAATGCGTAGATTTTTCCAACGTATTTCATTGAAGCAGAGCATTGTTTGAAAGTATAAAAGAAGAAAAGGTAATATTCTTTTAAAATTAAAATTTGATAAAAGCTGAGGTGGTCGGGTTTCGATCCAGGGTCCACTAGCACACTGGTCAGATGCTCTCGCCAATTAGCTACGAAGGTGATTGGTGCTTAAGGCTTTCCGAGTGATATTTATAGCTAGGATTTTACTGCGAAGGAGGTTAATCATTAACGTGTTGATTTTACTACAAGGAATGTCTCGTAAAAGAACAGAGATACGTTTGCTACAGTGTAAATATTTATACCAAACTTAATTCCTCTTTCCGCCAATGCAATCCTTGTCATCCTCGGTTCACCAGTGAACTGTCTACTATTCACAGTATGAAAGCAATATAAACACTCCAAATGGCGGAGCGTTAAGTGACAACAAGTTACGTTACTCCTTATTGGATTATGGAATATCCAATCAAGGCTTAAAATTCATCCACAATAGTACGTAGCCTTAAAAATGGCCAGTTTAGCTTGTACTTCGATCAGAAAATTACCGAATTTTAAACGTAAAATAAGTTGAACGTTGATCGACAAAACACTTTGGCCAGTTTCTACCCATTTTCAGTTAACGTTAAGCTATTACACAGAAAATGTTAAACTTTAATATAGAGTTAAGGTTACCAATCTTCCTGCTCAAGGGATCCACATTTAAGAGTAAATACAACAAAACACTAATTTTCTACTTTTATTTCTCCATAAAACGGAGTAACTTTCATCCATTTCATGTTTCCACCTTTTACAGTGTAGCTTGTTGCGAAGTTTTACACGAAAATTATTTTGACGGATTTCAAAACAAAAGTAGGTACGCAAGAAAGTTTTAGACTTACTATAGGTAAATTAAATATTCATGAAGTTAGTAACAACAATGATTGTTATGCATCACTGATAACAGACAACAAGTCTGATTGTTATGCTTCACTATTTCGAAAAACCTAATAGTAAAGAGCACATGCCTTGAACACAAATACAAACATGGACATCTCCAGATGGCAAAACACACTACCAGATCGATCACGTATTAGTAGATCCATGACTGCATGAGGACATACCAACATAATGGACACAGGATCAGTTAATAATCACAAAGTGAGGGAAAAGTTGTGCATCACAAACTGGAAAAATAAAGGATGAAAACAACAGAAATTCGAAGTAAAGCGATTAACTAACTAATGCGATCGTAAAAACAGATTACCAACTTGAAATCTCAAAGAGATTCGAAATCTTAGTCGACTCAAGAAATAACAAAGATGGCATTATGAATGAAATTGATGTGAATAAGATTCATGATACAATTACAACTTAAGAACGTATAGGTGGAAGGTAACGGTAGAAAAACAAAGCTGGGTTTGACGAATATGAAGAATGTATTAAGCTTCATAAGGAAAGAAAACAAGCAAGACAATGATTGCTACGTAATAAGACAGAAGAAAATGTAACCACTGGAGTACAGCTAAACGTAACGCCACATGCGGGTTTAGAAACAAAAAGCAAAAATATGTGGCACAAAAACTTAGGAGATAACGGAAAACGGTAGGACAAATAACATAAGAGATATATACAAAGGGGTAAACTCGCTAAGGAAATGTTACCAGCAAAGAATATGGAGGATTAAAAATGGACGTACAGGTCTTCAATCGGATCCGACGAAAATTATCGATGTGTGGAAAAGCTATTTCGCCAAGTTATTTAATGTACTATCAGCAGTTTAAGTTTCTTTATATGACACTATTATACACGTTGTTTCTTGAAGCCCGAAAGATAGGCAAATCAACTAACTTAGAATCATCGCTGTGTAATTCTGAGAATATGTGCGTGAAGGCCCAAGGATTTTAAATTGTCGAGTAGGAAATATCATTACCGATTGCCAAGTAATTATTGTTTTTTAATGACTCGAGTACAATACTGAAGTGATATGTATTATTACAAATCACTATACTTATTCCATAGAACGCTAATGTTATACACGAAAGAGAAGAGAAAACGTATTTTCTATCAGTTCTTAAAAGTGG
>JAGDQP010059806.1:0-12313 GCA_022664845.1 Lepisma saccharinum | reverse complement strand
ACAGTAGAGTTTAAAAAAGAATTAGACGAAATAGGAAAGAATAGGATAACTATGTGATACAGACGTCGTAAAATGAAAATGGGAATGGGAATTAAATCAGATTTCTTTTATTGCCTCGATTGCTTAGTCCAAAATACAGAAGGAGTCGGTCAAGGTGTAATTTGAAGGTACGAGCTCTGGGTTTGCCTGATGTGAGGGAAAACCTGTCAGAAAGATCGACCACTGAGATCGTTCCTATTACCTTCCAATTGTTAAACTAACGTTCTACCAACTGACCTATGACGGCTGGGTACTCCAAGGCAGTAACACGGGATTCGATAAGGTACCACCTCCGCATTTGCCTGGTGAAAGTGATGAAATCCCTCGAGGTCAGTGAATAAATAAGTTAAGGATGGCCGTCGGTAATACTTGTATGTGCTATTATCCCCAGTGTTATTATCCTTATTATTATTACGCAGCGTCCCGTTAAGACAAACTGAAGTCAATGTTACAGACCAGATACTGTCCCTGTTTATAAGTAAATGAAAACTTGGCTGTGATATCAAAGGTGATCAAGAACGATATCATTGACAAACACAGGAGACGAGAGTGGAAAGATGTCGGCCCTGGTCTTATGGTAAGGTACCAATTCGGAATCTGCCGTATAGAAGTGCAAACATCATTAAAAATGCCCTTCAGAAAGCCCACCCCGGGATTTTATCCCCATGCATGGCGAATTTAACGTCAAAGTTGTTCCATTAAATCACACTCATATTCATATTATATAAGAACTAACTAACTCTATGGTTTATGGAACTCGCAAGTTCATCGCCGCAGTAACAAACGTTCGCCACTGGATTATATCCTGGGCAACATCAACTCAGTTTTCATCATGACCCCTACTTCTCGAAGACGTCTTCTAATATTGTCCTCCCAACGACGACGTCTGAAAACCAATATAATAAAGAAAACACAGGATGAAAGTAGGCGGACTTTAGACGGGTAGCAAAAGACTGCTATCCATGTTCCAATATTACGCGGTACAAACCGACACTGTACTGCATAGAAACATACAAGATAGAAACTGCGTGCTTGTTGCCATTACAGCCTGGTGCATTGAGGCATGCCCTTGCCTTTTGCACGGAAATGCATGACTTGCTTATGACTGCTCTAAGTTAAAGGAAATTTGTGAAAAGTTATAGCTAATATCAACATAATTGATTGCTAGATAATTGTAGGTTTTATTGTTACTGGTAATTAGTTTAAGTTTAATTGCACTATAACAAATACACTTATTTTGTATATTTTCTCTGAAATTATATTTGTGTAAAAGAAGTGTCGGCTTTTAGTGCTTTTCTTAAGTGGAATTGTGATCACTTATTGTGCACATAAACGTTATCACGTTTAGTTTTTAGGTTCTTCTGTTTCATAGTTTGGTAACAAGATTTTGTCGTGAAATTAGGCTCACTCACTTTTCTTGCAATCATTTTCAATATTTAGTAGAACAATAACGGACTTACTCCTAATTCAATATGCTAAAACAATATATTATCACTAAAACTAGCAGGATTCAAACCCCGTGCGGTTTTAACTGATTTTAATAAACTATTTGAACCACTTATTAATACAGGGTGTATGAAAAGTCACTACCCATCTGTGGAAACAGGAATAGCTCGAAACAATAGTCAAGGTTTGGGTTTCAGATACCTTGATTTATGGGACCGCTCTTAATCTTGTAAGGCTACAGGTTTTGTTTATGGAATGTTTGTAGTGTATGCATTCAGTTTGTATGCACACAACCGTCTAAACAAGAGCAGAGGAAGAGAAATTGACCTCAGATTTGGGTTTAGGTATCTTCATTTATCTTACCGCTTTCAATTTGTTCTGGTAATATGTCCACATGTTATTTAAAACTCAAATCTGAAATCAGTTTCTCTTCATCTGCTTTTATTTAGGTGTTTCCGTGCCATACACTAAATCAAAATGCACTTAAAGTGTACAATATGTCTCGAAAAACGTTCACAATATGTTCCATTTTTACCACGATTTTAGTGCATTGAACATTTCAACTTGAAGATTTCGTTAAATTAATATGAACTACGCCACATTTTTAGTGCACAACACATGAACTTCTGATGAACGGATACCTAATTAATACACAAAAAGTTCACTTAATACTGACAAATGTATACTAAAAGCGCTCTGAAAACGAACTCCAAATATAATGTGACCTACGGTAAATATGAACTTAATGTGTGCAAAATATGCACTATGGGTAAGAACTCAATAAAAACACATTAAGCACACAAAAAAAATCATATTTTTAACAACTTTATATAGAGTTCACATGTGTTCATATTTTATTTTTATTTATTTTTCTTGTGTGTGTTTTTTGTGCCAGAAGATTTTCAGTGTACATTTTGAGTCCATGTGATGAAGGCATTAAGTTGAAAAATCTTAGTCTCAACAAGGCAAGGTAAATCGAGATATCTAAACCCAAATAAGAAGCTTGTTTCCAAAAGGTACTATATCAATTTTACTTTTTTTTTGTTTCAATTAATATACAGCTTCCTGATTAGATTTTGAAGAAAATATCATCGGGACTCTCACCAATCATCTTTGTTACGATTGTGCTATCTAAGATAAGCGTTGTTAATGAATCGATAATCGTGCATTTAACCACTTGGGAATAGTCAACCCGCCGAACAGCATTGTAGTGTGGGTTGCCGCATGTTTTACTTTAAAATTTTCCATTGTTATTACCAAGGCCATTGGATTATCTCTAAAGATAATAATTTTAAAATCAAAGTGATATTATAACTTCCCAGTCCTGTCCAATGTCTGATCATGTGCGAAAAATCATTCCAATCGGTCAAACACTTTATGCATGATGCTCACGCACACATAGTCACTTTCAATTTTATCATTAGAGATACAAGTAAAATAGATATAGTGCCTTTTGGAAAAAATCTTCTTAAATACGAATTCAGTTTCTCTCTATCTGCTTTCGTATGGACTGCGGAGTATTCAACAGTCTGAGTGAATATAATGCAAACGCAATAAAGGAAAAACATAAATTTAGAAGATTAAAAACTGCCTCACAAATCCAAGTATCTGAACCAAAATCTGAAATAGTTTCCTCCAGTTCCCACTATTTCCCGAGACACTTTCAACACACCCTGTACAATTACAGCACGTAAAATTGAAATATTCCTAAGTTGCAGCATGGATCAAGTGACACCTCGTTTGAAAGGACTTTGATTTAATTTATGAAAATACTATTTTATTCAAGTTTAGTTGTATATTTTAAAAGATATTATATTTTGAACTGTCACATACTATAAACTGAAAATTCCAAATTGAGGTAATAATATTTTCCACTGATAAGCAATTTAAACATACATGAGCAGGCATCGTACAGTAGAAGAGACCCGCTGGAATCATCTGGCTCTCTAAATTTAACACTGTTGCCTTATGTTTCTGTAGTCCAGTGAAAAAACTTTCAAATGCTATAAATTGCAACATGTATCAAGTGAAATGTTATTGCAAAGAGCAACTGATTCCCTCTGTTTACTTTATTTATTGTCAGCACAATAGGCTTTATAGACCAATTAGAGAGTCGATATTGACAATACTCATGCGCAGACATTTTATTACAATATCTTTATATCTTTGTAAGACATATTGCATATATCCAATTCATTATGAGTTTTACACATTTCATTGTAGGCAGTACATATTCTCCAGATTGTTGACTTCATCATCATGTTTGTCCTTGTCTTTTTGCAGTGGAAGTCAAATGAGTTCCACGCCTTCCACTGCAAAAAGACGCGAGATTTTTCATGATGGAACACGAAACTGTAAGAATGTCACTAAGTCTGTGCAGTCTAAGTCATTTTGAATTATTTTCCTAAGAAATAATAGACCAGACGTCTCAAAAGTACAGTTTCTAATGATTGTATTTTAGTTTTCATAAGTAGGATAAATTCGAGTTACATTATAAGTTAAAAATTTAAGAAATTTGCTTGTATTTGCCAACTTTTAGTTGACAGGGATCCCAAAGAGTAGAGGCTTATTCCAATTTGGAACGAACATAAGTCTAGTACATTTTCTGTAACGTAGAAATGTTGTTAAACTCTTTTCCGGTCCATATTACAAATCCTAGCATTTTCAAGTTTCAGTTCTCATATATGATGCTATGTGGTTGTTAAACGTCAATTTCATATCAAACGTGTCACCAAGATCTCTAACTACGTCACGACAACTTAATGCATACTTGTGAATTTGATATTTATAATCGATAAATCGCCTTATTTCTACTGAATTTTATAAAACTTTACATTTCTTCGTATTGACTGAGAGTTGATTCACAATTAACTAGCAAGTAAATTTCCCTAAACTGTGCTGTAGTTTTATGGCATCTTCCATGGAATTAATTTTAGCATATATTTTAGATCATCTCCAAATAGCACTTTATCATTATCCGGTATTAATTCCGATATGTCATTAATAAACAAGAGGAATAACAATAGTCGAAGATTCGAGCATCGCGGGACACTTGACAATGCCGTATATTTATCAGATATTTATGATATTTAAATAGAATTGGCTGCCTGCGATAAGACAGATGAACATATCTGTCTTATCGATGAGCATATCATATCTGAGCCGATAAGGCACATGAACCTAATCAAAGATAGAGAGAATTGATGATGATTTAATTTGCCTAGTAATACATTGTGATTAACATTGTGATTAACTCTGTCAAACGCTTTATCAAAGTCAATGTAAATCACATCGACTTGCTTTCCTTAGTCCAACGAGTTTGCTATAAAATTTGTAACAATTCTAAGGTTCTTTACAAGTTTGTAATTACTTTGGAATCTGAATATTTGCTTGGAGATGTCGTTTTAGGAATTGTTATACAAATTAATGTAAAAATAGGCAGTTAAGGTTCTGCTCTGTTACTCTGTTAAGGGTTAGATATATGAGGCAGTACGTTTAAATATACCACGGTGTTGATTAACTAGTTTTTTTTATTGTATGTTGGTTTCCTGAGCGCAATAATAGTGTTTCATGGCGTAAAATATTGCTTCAATTGGGAATTTTTAGTTCACAATCTGTAATAGTTCTAAATACAATTTCTATGAAAGTATTCAATAAAACTAAAGAAATAAAAGTTCTTGTAAATAGACTGTACAGGCATTTCTAAAGACTCATCAACGTACCAATGTTGCTATTTAGGACAAATTCACGCAAAACTTTACTACAATGTAAGTCCATCTTAAAGTTACGATTGCCGTGTTTCGGGATTTTTCCTTAGAAGTCAATCGTTTACGAATAAATGAAATTGAAAGTTTTCGTTGATGCACCCTGTGTTAATATAATCTCTACATTTCAAATGACTTATTGGAAGTAATGCATCAACTTTATTTAACAACTTTAGTCTAGGAAAAAGCATATCTTCAGCGAACTTTACGTATAAATTTAAACCGGAATGCAACACTTCAAAACCTATGACTGAGAAGTTGCCTACGTTAAGCAAGCCCTGCAATTCACCCTGCAAGCCCTGCAATAACGAATTTTAAAACAAGGGTCTTAAAGAGTGTCAGTTCCACAAAGTCATAATGCAAAGTGTGAGTTTCAAGTTGATTTGAGTTTTCGGTGAGTTCCATTTTTCCATGTCAGAAGAGTCAGATTACAATAAAAATGTAGGTACTTTTTGTTTTCTCTGACATTTGAATTAGTGTCATATATTTTACATTTGTATTATTTCAGTTGCAGTTGTTCGCAAATGAATTAGTTCATAGAAAAGTTCAACTCACAGCCTGTGGAATATTTCCTTTGGATATGACGCTATTACATTCAGTGAGTACCGTACATTAGAAGTAAGATACAAGTATTAACAAATTTTAAGAATTGCACTGCGCTACACAATTACCAATTTAACGTTTAACAATATATCACTAAGTATGTTAGTTGAAGCGTGATAAAGGATCGTTCAAATGAAAAAGTGAAAAAACACTACCCAATGCACTACGCTGTCGCATACAAGATAAAACACTTCTTTATTAGACCATTAAGAGTTTCTTCTTCTTCTTCTTAGAAGGCCATACATTATGGAAACTGTGAAAAGACTCGAAGTTAATACCTTGGAGTGTGAAGAGGAAAGAGAAAAATATAATTGCTATACATTTGACGATAGCAATACTCGAAACTTCGAAGTCCCCGTAGCTCAGGCTGTAGCGTATCTGATTACGAGTTGGGAGTTCGGATTGAAATCCCGACCAGAACGCTGGAGACTTTTCTTCACACTGCTCCCATACCAAGCGCTCTGTTATGCATTCAGACTCCTATCAAACTGAATACCAGCGTGTTCTTGGTACTCCTGGGTACCTTGGGAGGTAAAGGTGGTCGAGCGTGGGACTGATCACCCCACTTCACTTCGTGGTGTTGGTCTAGAATATGTGGGGCGCTGCCTCCGCATCGACCATGCGCCGTCCACGCATTTCACAAGGAATACCTTTACCTTTTTACTACTTGAAACCTATTCAGACACTACAGTATGATTTGTTTTCTACTTTGATTCCGATATAAATATATTTTATGATATGTAGATAAAAATATGAACTGTAATTAACAAAACTTTTAATTCAAGTTATATATTTAGTTAAATTCTTTCTGATTTTAAATGTCAAATAAATACAGCAGATTAAAATTATTAATTTTGGCATAGTTTAATGCCATCGCCATAGAATCCTCTAAAGAGATTGGTACAAACACATGACTGTTTCAAGTGTAAAGGATGGTAAATTTGGTGTAAAAAAACTTCCTATAAAATAATCTTGTTGACATTTTTGTTCAGAGTTCTAATGTGTTTCCTTGCTGTTGTCTAATAAGGACTGTCATTCTTTTACCCACAAGAAAGCTGATACAGTAAGATGATACGGCGATAGATGAGTCATTTGAAGCTTTACATAACAGTTAGAGACCCTCTACCTTGCATGACGTGGCCACTTCTTCGCTTCCTTTTGCCTTGAGTAAGATGCCAGCATAAAGAACATTATCAACGTATCCAAGTGTTTCAAAGAATGCAATCATATATTGATGAATAATTGCTCGCGCCTTATCCTCTTGTTCTTCCATGCTTACTAGAAATGCTTCCCAACTGTGAGACGGGTTTAGAAAATCTGAAATATGCATTTATTAGTTCACTGCCAGGTGTGGTTTTGGGTAAAGTAGTAGCTGTCTAACTTATGACAACGCGAACTCGTACTATGGGCACATTGGCATATTTAATTAAATATTTTCAAATTCAATTGAGCAATCAAAATGAAACTTACGATGCTTAATATGAAATATACAAACTATCCATAGCTCTTTACTCCGTTATCGTAAGTAGACAGTGTTGCCAATTTCGTATTTTTTTCAAATAGCACTACTATAGATTATTACATATTTTGAAAGGGCACATCAAAACAAACTTTAGAACAAACAAAATGGAAAATCGCCCAGTGAGTCCATGGTTCATAGGACGCAAAACTGACGCTCGTGGCATAATGTTATTTAACGTGCTGCAAGTGTTAGACTTGTTTATATAAAAATACTGAACGACTAAAGCAGTGCTGCCAGGATATTAAATTATATTTGAGAATTTAAAAATATTAAACGCGTAAGCGACTCGAATCATAATGGTATGCATGAGACACATAATAATTCAGGATGATGATGATGATCAAAAGGATGTAAACATACTGCGATGGTTAGTAAATATTAATAGCATGTGATTATATATAGATATATTGAATTTGGTAAAGGTCGCAACACTGTATTTATTCATGATCAAATTATCAAAATCTGTACAATATTTTTTTCGCAAGATTAAATAAACTCAATTAAATTTTATAAACAATATGCAGGCGCGGATCCAAAGGGGGGATATAGAGGCTGTAGGGTCCCTCTTGACGTCCAGGTATACACTGGATAAAATGGCTTTCAATCCTGCTTTAAACTGGATAAAGTGACACAACTGTGGTTTAGCCTCCCCCCACCTCCTTGATCATATCCTGGATCCACGCCTGACAATATGTGTCTCAAACAATTGCCACCAGCTGCAGACAGTGAGGGTAATTGGGAAATGTTACTGTGCTTTATCGTACAACAAATAGTAGCAAATTTTCTGCACCATTTGGAATTGTCTGGTTTTATTTTACTATTTATGGTTATGGAGGGGGTTCTTATTGAAAATATGAAGTGTTGAATTATGTGTCATGCCAAGTGTGTGCTATTTTCTTTACACTCTTGATGAATAATTTCACAATGAATTTGTCTAGGATTTTTGAAGAACTATACATTAATACATGATATTTATAGCTATATGATAAGATATTAATTTCGTTATCTTTTGGTCGTTTAAGAACTGTAATAATATGATGGAGTAACATTTAAAATAAATTTAATTTTATTCTGATAACTGTGTATGTTGGGCCTCATTATCATCAACAGTTAATCGTGCTTCTAATCTACTGATGGTGCTGCGCAAACTACGTACCCAAATTATAAAATGTAAAGAGATTTTCTATGGTTGTAATGTGCATACACACTTTGTTTATGGTTGCGCATATGTATGAACGTCAGACACTTAAGCTTTGGTTGTTAACAATATTAATGATCGATCATATAAATTAAAGAAGACGCGCTTTTGACACAAATAGAAAACAGACTGCTAGAAAAATTCAGACAATTCATAATAGCATCTGCAAATGTTATGAAGAGGCTGTGAAGTGTGAACATGATGAAGAATGCCAAATCTGCGAAAATATATTTTATTTAATTACGATTGCGCATCTGTTGAATAAGTCTAACGTAATATATACACAGTGAAACAAGACTTCGGAAAAGAACTTCGGCAGGTGATTCCTGACATCGAAACAAGCAAAAGATTTCCTATGAAGATGAGTTAATTTCCGCTTCGTTTGAAGATACAGCGTTTCCAATTTGGAGTCCAAACTCTCCGCCTTACCATAGGAAGACTGAATAATTCTTAGTGAATTAAAAACGACGCATTGAATGAAAATATCGTTGTTGGAAATTTAATTCTAACAACATGGTGGATATAAGTGAAAACACGATTTCACTTGGTTGTCATTGTTGCCAACCTGATATAATATTTTTTTTCAAATGGCACTACGTCGGGTTATTGGATATTTTGTATGTACTAGTGATAATAAACAACATACGTAAAGCACACTTCGCAGTGTTGCAAACTTCGACACGAAATTACATATGATAGGAAAATGCGTAATTTTGTATAAGATCACAGAAAACTTTCTATCTTATTAATAGTTTACAACACTGTAGTTTATGCTTTAAGTATGTTATTTACCATCACAAAGGTATGAAAAATACCCAGACGTAATGCTATTTGAAAAATTTAATGTTATATCATGTTGGCAACACTGAGAACCAGGTGAAATCGCGTTTCCATCGCTGATATCCACCATGCTGTTAGAAATAAATTTTCGGAAGGAGATTTTCATTAAATGTGACATTTCTGATTTATTGATTATTCATTTTCTTCCCATTTAAGGCGTCGAGTTTGGGCCAAGTTGCAAACGTTATATCTTCCAAACGGAGCTGAATTTCACTCAGTGGATCCCGGTGGTTGTCTCCACTGAGTGTTGCACTCAGGCCCGCCGCCAGCCACAAAGAGTAGGGGGTCAAGAAAAATTAGGGAAGGGCTTGGGCTTACTAAACATATAAAATTAAATATATGTATTGGGACAAGGAAAATTTAAGGCTTCCACTATGTGAGAGAGGATTGGGTGGCTAATCAGTCACAATTAATCAACGTAGAGTGTAATTATCTAACAAAGACAAAATAAGAAGTGACCAGATTTTCAAACAAAGGGACGTTAAATCAATTAGTTACGATTTTGAGAAAACCTGGAAAAATATCGTAGCTATAATATTGAGAATAGAATTTGACAGTTCGTCACAATTTTTCGTGACTAGAAATTTGTGTCACTGTTATTGGTATCGTTAATATCAGTTTTAGAAACTTTGAAGATTCACTAAACGTTTTCTCCAAGCTATTATGAACGATAAAGTCGAACAAGCCTACAGCTTCCGTCATTGATCGAAATTCTTCTGCCGAGTGGATTGAAGACAGTTCGTGAAGACAGAGATTTTCTTTGACAAGAAATGTGTAAATTGAAAACCTCCACAGCTTGTTTTGGAGAATTGGAAAAGTAACTCGGAAATTTCTGTGATGTAAACAGCGTGGCTGCCATGTGAATATAAGGATTTTGCTTCGCAAGTAATTACATCGCATACTTCCTTTGCTTCCCTTACCCATTCCATCCTTTCACTTTTTATCCTTTTTGATACCGTGTTTGTTTTTCTGTTGTTTCACTCGAATCATCAAGCTGGTCTTTAATATGCCTAATATTTGTTACAAAGCAAAGTGGAAAATAGCCTTTTGTTACAAGGAAGGGTCAATTTCTCTATTTTGAAGTTGATTAAACAAAATTTCCTCAAGAAGCATTATTTTACTAAAAGAAAAAAAGCCAGAAATTAAAATGGCTGCTAATGAGTGTTTTCTTGAGTACTTTAGGGCGATGGATTGTGTTTGAATTTTTCTATTCCGGCATCTTAACTATCTTATTCTTGCATTGAATAATATCCTCGTTATGTTCAAAGACAGTATTTACGCTTCTGGACAGGAAGTTCCAATAAAAGGGCTCCTCGCTCCATCCCCCTCCCCGCACTTTTAACATTGTTCAAAATACAGTGCAACCTCGATATGTCGAACCTCAAGGGGAACGAGAAAACTTCAAACTATCGAGCATTTCGATATACCGAGGTTCACATTATCGAGATGATTTCTGACTGACTGCGATATATAGAGGCTCACAACAACAAAATCTAAGTTTCTCACACGCGCACTTTTCTGTCAAACTGGACTCGGATTAACTGATTATAACTAGGGAGAGGGGTTGCATGCATATAACACCTGTAAGCGATGGTGGGGGTTATAGATTGCAACATGGACGATTGTCGTTCAAAGAACGAACTGAGTTTCGTCTAAATACATTACAGTATTACAGATTTTATCGAAACAACTTCGATATATAGAGGTTTTCCAATCAAAACTTCGATATATAGAGGTGCGGTACCAAGCCAAACAAGGATGAAACTTTGAAATATCGAGTTTCCTCTGACCAGTCCTTCGAAATATAGAGGTAAAAATACACATGAGAGTGATAGCAGGTTCAAGGAGAATGGAAGAACTTCGATTTATCAAGGAATTCGATATATCAAGGTTCCACTGTATTTCTAAAACTAAGAGCACTATCAAAAATGTAAGTTCATAGCGCACTAGAGCTTACAAATCACCATGAAATACAATGCACAACGATCTCGAAATCTTGTCGATTGATGAGTGCTGAAACTTCAATTAAATAATGGCAGCATAATCTTCGAAAACGTATCACTCATCAATGGACAGGCAAGATCACGAGATCACAGTCCATTGTATTTCATGTTAATTTGTAAGCTCTAGTGGGCTATGAACTTACATTTTTGATAGTGCTATTAGTTTTTGAAATATTTTGAGAAATATTTAAAATTGGTGGAGTATTGGGGACTACAAGAAAAAATATACACGCCTTGCAAATTTGAGAAGAAAAAATTACATTTCTATTTATAAAAGCAGGTTTCCTCATAAATAGATTCACTTGATGAGCGTAACAATGTATATACACAGCATTTGAAATAAGACGATACAATGCCATAGCTTTAAAATTACTATTTCAGATTAAAGTGACATGAATTGCCCGCAATGACCTCTGTCTAAAAGCCATACTGGACTGACTGCTGATGATGCCAAAAATTTCATGAATATATGAAGACAGGAAGAGGAGAGGACACTTAATCTCGTTTGTCCACTTAAAGTCTAAACAAATATGGACCAAATTTTCAGTTCTAATTCAGCTTTTTACGCTTTATATCGTTGTGTGGCCCGTTTTTTATCCATATTTTTTGCAAAAAAGTAAATATTATATGCAGTGTTTTCTATTATACGAATAATTCAGGATTATTACTTAAATAAAAAACATGTTACACAGCGATAAGAAGCGTATAAACTTGAGTTAGAACTGAAAATTTGGTCCACATTGGATTAGACTGGAAGTGGGCATACGAGTTTAAATATTTGCTCTGGCGTCTATCTTACGACACAAAGGAGTCAGTCACTCCAATATCCAGAAATTCGCGTGCGAGATTCAGCATCTTGTGGTAACTTCGCTGACACACACACACACACACACACACA
>JAGDQP010059803.1:475-12314 GCA_022664845.1 Lepisma saccharinum | reverse complement strand
TTGGTGTGAGGAATATGGACTAGATATAAATTGGAATAAAACTCAGGCAATTTGCTTCACTCGTAAATGTATTTATACTCTTCCAACTCTTCACATAGGGAATCAACAGATTCAATATGCGCCGTATATCAAATATTTAGCTATTTATTTAGATATTCGCCTATCCTGGAAAGAACACTTTCGCCACTTTAACATCACCATTAATGCTGCTCTTCAGTTACTAAGAAGTTTGGCGTCTAAGAGTTGAGGTGCCGACCCAAAACTGTTGTTAAATATATTTAAGCAATGTTATGAAGCACATCTTACTTATGGTGGCATCACGATTTCCCAGACCCCACTGTGGATACGAAACATGCAGATTCGTTATCAATATCAGGCACTACAGATTATCTTTTCACAACCGAAGAATGCCCCAAAATATGCACTTCTGGAAAAGCAGCTATAAAACCTCTTCATTTAACATTACTACAGCAAGCACAAAAATTTATAATTCAACGATATGCGGATACCACATCACTTATTATACCAAAATTGAAACTATTATATCTACGCAATCAAAGTCACTTACCGTACAGAAAATAACTACCTTGGATTCATGAAGCTTATAAGAATATACATCGTCTGTTTCCGCAAGTCCAAAGATTCCCGACCTTGCCTTGTTTCTTGAGTGCTTATTAAAATACTACTTTCACGATCACGCCTGCAGTACCTCCTTACCCTCAAAAATCTATCAGACAACAATTTCGTCACATCACAAATACGATCTGGCAGAATTACACGGCAGATTGGCCTCCCAATACCATGTACCTATATACAGATGCATCCAAAACACAGCATCGGACAGTGGGCGCAGCACACACTATCCCACAATTCTTGTATACAGCTAAATATAAATTACCTAAACATATATCAATTTATGAAGCCGAAGCGTTTGCGATTAGACAGGCCTTATTGTTTATACTTCAACGACACATCAATATTGCCTGCATATGTACGGATGCCTTAAGTGTGCTACAATCATTACAGGATATTCACTGGGATACTAAACAGCCTTGGATTTTGTTGAATATTAAAATTCTCACCCGAAGACTTCTAGAAAATGGATATCAAGATTCGCTTTAGTTTTATCCCAGGACATGCAGGGGTCGAAAACCAGGAATTGACCGATAGATTTGCACGAGAAGCCGCTCAAGACGGTACTGCAATACCACTCCTTTTACCTCCTAGGAATATGTATTTAGAGCTCACTAAGATCATTTCTCATCGTTATCAACAACACCAACAACGTTCTCGTCAAGGACCAGGAACACATTACTGAGCTATTCAGGAATATCCAAACTCGCGACCATTGTTACATAAACTTCGGTGGGGTAGACGCCATATTACTCAGCTCATTCGACTACGACTGGCCACGGCTCAAACACCTCTTCAGCAATACCGACAGAAACAGGAGGATCCTTATTGTACATGTACTCCTCAACGTATTATAGGAGACATCAACCATATTACATTCGGATGTATCTTGTACTTACAACAGCGTAATCAGTTATATCAAGCATTATATACTCGTTTTCATTTCTCGGAAATTTTGGCCACAGAAAATCTAAAGTTAATACAAACACTACTTCAATATTATGATGCGAACCAGATTAATTTGTAGAGGATGCATGACACAGATCTCAACACTAACCTGAGAACCATAATTACACCTTTAACGGAACGGACTCCCTTATTAATTACTTTGCTATCGCAACATAACCCCTCCTGTTGCCATCGACGGCTGAATTAACGTATCTCAATATGTAGCGAAAGTTTACCTCTACAAAACAATCCTGTAACAGGATTTCAAAAACTCAATAGTATCTTAATGTCACCAGGGAATTTTCGTATTTGTCTATATTCTAATTACCTATCTGGCGCACATAGTCCTGAAATTGGGGCTCAGCAGAATTAGAATAATTCCTCTGAAATAAATAGGTACTTCTGAACTTATGGTATGCAGCAAACGCAAGTTTGTTGTAAAATAAGAGATTATATTTTACAGCTGTACGTAATGCTGATTCTGTTAGGGACACAAATCTGCTTTATGTGATCAATAGTGCATATAACACAGAAGAGGTATAGAATGAGTGAAAACAATACATACACAGTCAGCAAAGCGGAAATAATATATTGGATTATGCTAGAATAATAACTTTCATGGAGAAACAGAGGGGGGAATCTCCCTCCACTCACCACGTCCACCCTCTTAGTATGGAACCATTGAGGATGAACACAAACTCTACAGAATTAGCAATTTTTCGCAGGAATTCTCAGGAACAGGTCGAGAACCTGTTTCATCCACGAGGTACACATGTACTTATTCAGACATTCGCTTCTCCAACTTCCCACCCCTTCCACTGCCAGGCCGAGTGGGGCGTGGCTTACCCTAATCAAACCTTTGACAGGTGGACTGGAATAGCTATACAAAAATAGTATGTTTTATTGGTATATCAGATATGATTGCTATTAGAATTATTAGAATCGTTTCTTCTCAAGGAATAAAACAAAAATGTTGATCTTTCTAGCGTAATTGGTTGCAAAGTTAGACATATTTAATTTGGAGAAAACAATAATTTTATTTATTTTTTAATAATTTATTTCTGAAAAACTAGGAGACAAGTAAGTGTACGTTCTAAGTATTTCAACCATTCATAAACTTCTGAAGAATGCTCTAAAAAAATTATTTTCTATTAAAGATAACCAGTTCCTTAGAAAATGAAGATATTCGGTAGCAATTTTCTGTCCATAAGCACCAACAGTAAATTTTCTAGCGGCGACAGAAGTAGGAAGTCCTCATAAGGCTATGAACTGGAACAGTGGATATAGTATTAATGAAGAGTGGGAGGACATTTTGAAAAACAAAGATAAGCGGAGGGAAAAAGAAGGATATGAAAACGCTAACCAGCAATTCTTATAATAGTTTCTTTGATAGCATTAATTTTTATTTATTTATTTAATATTATAAACCATATATTCATTTTGATATAATTAATATTTATTTATTTATTATTTACTTATTTATTTCTTCTATTTTTTAATTTGTGTGAGGGCTACGAACTTTATAATCCTACTTATTGATTTTCCTTAAATTCTTTCGATTTATCCGATATAGCGAGGGACTTGCTTTCGTGAGAAACTATTTATAAGAAGGAATTTTCGGCATTTATCAGATAAAAGTTGCTTTTGATCTCGTGGCTGATGAAATTTGACAGGTGAATTGCAGGTGCGCTCTCCTGTGCATAGGAAGTGCTTGGGGAAGTGAATTTTTAATTACTACTGAGCCCTGATTGGTGGAAAGTAATAAGCAATCTCCTTTCATTTTTTCTTAAGTAATTTTTTACGTTCAGTTGTAGAGTGCAGTCTTAAGAAGGAAGTGGTATACTTCCGAAACTGTTATACATTAGTTTCTTTCTGTTATTAAAGAATATCAGCCTTGTGAGAAAGCTGTGTTTTTCTTTATATTAAAGGTATTTTTGCGATAAACTACCTAGAAGTGGTTACTTGAAGTTCTAACAAGTACGTACTTTGTTACGGACGAGAATAAAAATTAAGAAATCCTTTAATTTTCTATATTTTTTCTTCAGTTTTGTACACCCTGTACAAACGATATGGGAGTAATCTTTTGACATCAAGAATTACACAAAATATCTATCATATTAAAAAGAAAGGCTTCTTAATTTTAATTAGTTGCTAAGCTATGATTGATTTGTCAAAACTAGTACAGCTTACCACGTTTCGATCTTGAACAATTATCAACAATGAAATTATATTTATATATACATATATATAGTCTCCCGTAGCCTAGTCGGTAGCGCGCTCGACTTCAGTGCGAGCGGTCCCGGGTTCGATTTCGGTGTTGACCCAGCATCGTGTGGACAATTGGGGAGCTGCTGTGAATAAAACACAGTGGCGATCACAGTGAGAGCTTCGGCTGTTCTCTCCCAACCCGTCTGGTCAGCGTGCGAGTAGTAGACCAACTCCTACCTTCGGGGAGAGGCCTCATCCACTAGTGGATTGAATATGGCTGTGATTTATTAGATAGATAGATAGATAGATAGATATATATATCGGCACATTCTTTTCGGTAAAATTAAAAATTACGGATCTATTGAATTTCCATAAAGTGTTCACAGAAAAGTAATTTTCAAAATCTACGACTTCACCGCTACATTTCCTGCCCGAATTGAGATGGAACGTATCCTATAACACCGGTATGCAACCATTTTGAGTGAACACGGGAAGCAACCTTAATTTTTTAATCATAGCCCCCGTTTTCATAAAATTTTCAGGTTTTAAAGAACTCCCAATACATCTGAAGTGTACATTAAAGCATTACTTTCTCTTAATCAGATGGCACCATGGAGGAATAAGAATCTAGAAGAAGACAGCCTTACTGTTGTATTTTGAAGCCGAAACGGTTCGCCTTCAAAACCAGGCATGTGTGCAGAAGTTAATTTCGAGAGATGGGGGGAGGCCTTCGGTGGGTCCAAAGTGTACCTGCGTGACATATTTACATAAAATTAACAAAATTACGCCTCAAGTTACACTAATTTTATTTTTAAAAATCTTAGTTTCAGCGGGGGAGTCCGGACTCCACGGAACCCCCTAAATACGTACCTATTCAGAATGGACGTCCGCCATCTTACGTTTGAAAGAAAATTAAGAAACCCAAATTAAACGATACTGGACTGACCAAATGCAAATGATCAATTACGGTAGTTACAGAACTCCAGTTACATCATTACCTCATCTAAAAATTGACGTCGAGTAACACGAATTAATACGGGAACGAAATAATTCAATTTTGTAGAAATAAAATTATGAACGTTCTAAATCGTTATCCTAATTACTTTTGTCTATAAGCTTGAGAGAACTAATTGATCAGCTATACATTCAGTTGCAGAAAGTCATCTCATGGTTCGGCTTCAAATACCTGCTTCTTCTGCGAGCAGTCCAGTAACACCTTATATCGTTCCCTTTTTCCATATGCAATATGGGAGACCGCGCTAAAACGAGGCGGATGACGGCCATTTCCGGCTACAATCTGTTTTCGAAGTAAGCATAGGGAAGGACGTCTTCTTTTATTCCTCCATGGATACCGCTGTACGCTAGAAGTCGTTGTAGACATTGGAGTTTATTGAATCGAATGCGAGCTGTTCTGCTGTTTGTGTGAAGTGTATGAAATATCGAAAATGGTATTTTAACGTTATGCGATGACGTCGCACCGCAAATGAAAAAATGATCCAGCTTTATTTTGTTACACTTGTGGTAAATATACCCGAACACCACAAAGTAGAAACATTACACCTTTCTACAAGACAACCTACTATGTTTACTTTGGTGCTAAACTGGGGGACCAGGACAAATGGTGGGCGCCACATTACATTTGCAGTACATGCAAGGTGAACATGATTAAGTGGATGCAAGGGAAACGGAAAAGTTTGCGTTATGGTGTGCCAATGTACTGGATGGAGCCTCGTGATCACGTAAGTGATTGTTACTTCTGTTTGTGTAAAGTAAGTGGTGTAAACAGGAAAAAATGTCATCGGTAATATATCCCAGTGTAAATTCAGTGGTTCTTTCAGTGCCTCATAGTGATGATGTGCCAATTCCTACTCGTCCTGACACACTGGAAACTAAGTCCTCTGATTCTGATGTGCCGGTTTCAAATGTACGTGATGAAGATTTCAGTTGTGCGGAGGCATCATAGTCACCTGAACGGTTCACCCAGAACGAACTAAATGATCTGGTGCGGGACTGTTAGGTTCACGTCTAGAAGAAAAACACTACTTTCGCTTGGTAAAGACACAGGGAAAGAATATTATTGCCTTACATTTCTACCAGTGGAAATCTTGTTTACTGCTGCGATGTAAGTGGTTTGATCACTGCTGTTGGTGTACAATACACTTCTTCAGACTGGAGATTGTTTATAGACAGTTCTGGACGAAGTCTAAAAGCTGTCCTTTTGCATAACTGGAATGACATTCCTTCAATACCCATCGCCTACTCGGTTGTTTTAAAAGAAACTTATGACAATTTGAAAGTGTTGTTGCAAATAATCAAGTACAGTGAACATATGTGGACTGTTTGTGGAGTCTTGAAAGTATTAGGTATACTACTTGGTATGTAATCTGGATTCACCAAATACCCCTGTTTTCTTTGCGAGTGTAATAGTCAAAACAAGTCCAATCACTGGAACACTACAGTATGGCCAACACGAATACAGCTGATACCAGAAGAGAAAAATGTTTTGCGACCTACTCTCCTTCCTAGGGAAAATTTACTTCTACCACCCTTGCACATCAAGCTCGGAGTGATGAAGCAGTTCGTGACATCCCTTCCCCATGATGGTGACACTTTTCGGTGTCAAAGTTTCCAAACAAAAGTGAAGCCAAATTGAACGCAGGTGTCTTTGAAGAACCACAGATCCGGGCTCTCATGGAAGATATTGCTTTCATTGGACACATGACAAGATAAACAGTCAGCCTGGGTTGCTTCCATGAATGTAACTAAGAACTTTCTTGGTAACGTGAAAGAAGAACTATCAAAAAATTGTTACCGAGATGTTGCAGGCATTTGTTGGGATGTAAAATGAGTGTGAAGATCCACGTTCTTCACAGCCATGTTAATTACTTCCCAGATAATTTCGGGAGAATCAGTGAGGAACAGGGAGAGCGGTTCCACCAAGACATTAAAGTCATGGAATAAAGATTCCAAGGCCGGTGGAATGAGGCCATAGTAGCAGATTACTGTTGATGTTTGACGACAGCTTCTTTCGTACTACACAATAGACGTGCGAAACGCCGCAGGGTTTAAGTGATTTAACCTAATTTGAAACCTCAAATATTACTTCAACACACATTTTGAAGCAATTTCATATACATTTGTTTCACTTGCAAGCAAATAGTTTTGCATTTAGTTACTCTGTATTGTATTCACTATATATAGTCAATATTTAGTATATTACAGTGATACTGAATTCTTTTTTCTTTCATTACTTAAAAATCAGAGCTAATACCGAAAAAGTAATGACAGATCTGGTTTCAGCGACCTTAAACTAATAAAACAAAAAACGGCTATTTTCATCAAAAAAGCAAGAAAAAAGTGTAAAAATGCATACCAGTGTAACTAAAGACATTAGGAGAATGCGGAAATGATTTGGACTGGTCCTGTAATTCTTCTATAAAGGACGTGCGATCGATGTGCCAAGGCTCTTCCTAAAGGCTCATCCTAGTACAACAGTCAGCCACTAGACGGCAGGCGTCAGAGCTCTGAGTGAGACCGGCTGAGTAATTTTCTACATATAGCTGTCTGAGCAGGCGGGCAAATAACCGCAGATGCACATGATCAAAATTGAAGAGCACGGTTCCTATTGAAATACGCAGTACCAGCAACGAAAATACATCGCCAACTAGTGGACGTATGGGGTGAATGCGTACCGACATGAAGCACTGTGCTGTTCCGTTAGACTGTGGGACACCCAGTGAGCACAAATTTTGAACATGTTGAGATTAATATCATCAGGAAGCGTTCCTCGACCCAAACCCTTTCACCCTACCCCTCCGTTAAAGATATTTGAATGTGATACACTGATTTGCCAGAATCAATTTTTCTGTGGTCTGTTGGCAGCAGGAGTTCGCAATGCCACTGGACAACCACCGCTAACGCCTTCTTCACATGTTCCTTCCCATTCTTGAAACCTTGCACCTAGTTAAACATAGTGCTTCGTGTCGGTGCGCATTCGTCGCACACGACCGAGGATTAGGGAGTCTACTCCCTAGTCCTTGACACGACCACTAACCGATGATGATTTTCCGTTGCCGGAACTACCTCCTTCCATGGGAACTATTCTCTTCACGATTGATACACCAGTTTCCATTTCGTTAGCTGTCCGCAGGCTCACACACTTATGTTTAGAAAATTACTCAGCCGGTCTCGCTCAGCCCGCTGTCGTCTGCTATCTAGTGGCTGACTGTTGGACGGGCCTATTGGCACAGCGTTAGCTAGGGAGAGAAAGACAATTGCTTACAAAGATGAAACTTGCTTTGGTGTGCAGGCAATAGTCAACTCATCACAGAGACAGACTGTGATTTACCCTGGTTGTTCGGAAGAATTCTTATACCTGCCAAGTTCAATAAGCGGCGATTATCATGGGCACATGAACAGTGAGAACTTAGAAGCTGCGAGATATTATATCCTCATCAATATTATCTATTACATCTAATGAATGGGCAGGATATAGTAGACACGTTAAATCAATTGAAAAGGAATATTGGATTATTAAAGATTGCTTACTAGAGGACGAGACAGACAATATTGTTATAAGTCTAAACTGCGGTGATTTGTCACCAAAGGACTAAAGTTCTACAACTGATACAGAATAAGACAGCAGCTCTGGATGGCACTGATCTCTTTCCATAATTTTCCAAAAGTATGTGTCATATTTCTCTAAATTCATAGCTTTCTTTGTGTGCTAAAATGTATATTTATTTATTTTTGATTGTGCTCTACGTTTATTTTTGAAATTATTTCGTTAATATTCATATTCATTACTCAACATTTCCAATGGAATATGGCATTTATAAAAAGTAATGATCTTTTCCGTTGTAAAATGTACCAACAAAAGAGTAATGTCCATAGATCTCGCGGGCAGGAAGTGAAGGACCACGGTCACACATCATAGAAATAGATCGTCTGCTGTAACGGCACGCATACCTTCATGCTGCCTTCTCATGAGAGGACCCCAATAGGTTATTTCCGTTGTGAGCTTAAAGATTTAAAAGGTGATGCCAAGGATTAGGGAGTAACTCCCTAGTCCTTGGTGGTGCTACAGACTATGAAAAATAAAGTGCTCCCATCTGCAGCAGTATTCCATTACTATTTGAAAGTGATTTTAATAACACAGACCTTCAACCCGCGTCGCCTGCATTCGTATAGTATTGATCCATCTTATTCCTTTTCTTCTGTAGTATTATTAAATACTCATATAACTCAAAGTGAAAGCCATACCGTTCTTACAGATCTAGACACGATCGCACGAACAAGTTCGCGTATCATTACTTTTTGCTGGCAATTTATAGGCTGATGTGAAAACCATTCAAATTACGAATGGTGTAGACTGACTGAGGAAGAAAGAGAATGCATTAGAAGCACGACAGGATGGAAAAGGAGTTAGTTTATTGTGTCGCTCGTTCTGCACAGAATACAGACAATTGTAGTCACAACACAGCGTTCAATTCTCCAGAAATCCAAATATTTGTTTCACTGAAATAATAGTCTGAACAGTAAACATTTCCATTTACTTGCCAATGGTAATAGAACGAATAAAAACTGAAAGATGAGTGAATGTAAAATGTGGGCAACTTGAATCAAACTGAAAACACGAGAAAACTTAAATTTGATAACTTACAAGATCTACTTGAACCACTGTAGTTTCTGTCAGAATCTCTCTCTTTGATTCTTGCACGTTCCCTCTCAATCCACTCTCTCGGTTTTTCCCATTGGGACACTTCTGTCTTGCAATTGTAGTAGTATTTTTTTCCTGAGGAACTGATGTGTTCTGACCAGTCACCCACTCTTGGCACACGATCTCTCTCATCACGCTTTTCCTAGATTGAATAAATAGAAAATTAAAAATATTGTAAATTTAAGTTACTGTGTACTGACACAACACTTCTGTAAGCTTCAATCAACATGCATTTATGCAAAACTGGCATATCAAATGAATAGTGAATGAATACTTATGAATAGTGTTGCAAATTTAAAAAAAAATCATCATCATGAGCCTTCGTTTTCTTTTTTTTTTCCAGGGCAGAAATTTTTAACACTGCTAACGTCCTTTAAGCAAGAATTACATTTTATATATGTAATTAAGAAGATATACAACATAAATTAAGCCCTAGATTACAAATATTTTTTGATATATGTGAGATATTCCGGTTACACAGTTCTCAGTGTTGCCAACTTTTAAAAAATATATCTTAAAAATGTTTTTCTTACATATACCACTTGCTCCAAACTTATATTAAATATCATTCAACACAATAGAAAAAAGTTTTGGGTGTTCCCGACCTCAAGCATCACAGTTGTCAGTGTTGCCACCCCATTTTAAAATTCAACTTATGCCTTTACTCAAGAAATGCCGATTATGCCAATGCACACGTGTAGATTTGTATTAATAAAAATACAAATCTACTCGTGTGCACTGATTTACACTAAATTTGACGTACATATTCATCAGGTACTCGGAGAGGTCATATAGGCCAAGAGAAAAAAGGTAAATTTTCGAAAAACTATGCACGAGGCAAACAAATCCTGGTTTTATTTACGAAACCGGTATTTTCTTTTTTATCACGAATATTCACTACTTAGCACACCTTATACGTTCCTTATTTAGGTTTAGTAAAATTAAATGTTCTTATGTTAAAAATGTACAACGAAATTTCTATGTACATTACGTGAGCAATATATCTCGTTAGCGCCCTTGAACACGAGATAAAAGTTCCGTCAACTTATCGCCCTTAGGCATCTTTGGCTCAGATAGAGGAAACAAATAATTC
The DNA here is from genome assembly GCA_022664845.1 of Lepisma saccharinum. Lineage (NCBI taxonomy): Eukaryota > Metazoa > Arthropoda > Insecta > Zygentoma > Lepismatidae > Lepisma > Lepisma saccharinum. Next base: position 1,713 of record JAGDQP010059803.1, on the reverse strand, counting down.
TACAGAACTTTATCAGGGATAGTCCCAATAAAGATTTTTTTAAAATATATATTCTTAACAAGAACTAACATTTTAACTAATTCATTGATCAGCAAATACCAGGGATCCCGTAATATTTTTTAAAAAAAAAAACTTTTTTCCAAGCTATCCTAAAAAATTGAAAAAATAAAAGTTCCTTCCGGCGTTCAATTTCAGTTCTTTTTTTATAATCACTTTAATTTACACAAAATTCGCGATGTGCATTAGGTACTGGGACAGTTCGTGTGGGTTCTTCCGACGCCGCAGTTGTCAGTGTTGCCAACCAATTTCAGAAAATAACATTTTTAATTGCTTCCATATCGTTTAAACGTACGCGTATTAGGATTAAACTTACATACTGAGACGCGCAATAAAGGTACTTCACACGTCCCACAGTTGAGTGTTGCCTATCATTTTTTTTTTTAATGGAGTTACTGGTCTCCCACCAGGCGCCTCCCCATGTGGCGGATAGGGGAATGCCTACCAGATATGGTGGGTACCGGAAATATTCCGGGGCTGACCAAAACCAGTACTGCTGCCTTGCAATTAGTAAAGGGATCTACAAAGGCTAGGGGAAGATACCCCGAACAAAAATATCATGCTGAGGGGAAGCAGCATCACCATTACCACTGAGGCTGAAGATGAATGACATCGGCAAGGCTCAGAGATGGACAGAGGACGACATCTTGAATGTCTACCTTTACTGCGATGTCGTAGAGCTGACAATTCTACACCGCTTAAACATGTCAATAAATAGTAACAGATGGTTCATGGATTCTTCTGGGGTAAAATATTCTCGAGGTAAACTAGTCCCTCATTCGGATCTCCGGGCGGGGACTGCTTCCGGGATATCCAAGAACAGGATTAAGAAAGACCTTAGAATAGGAACGTGGAACGTACGAACATTATACCAAACGGGCGCTCTTCATGTGGCGGTACGCGAGACCGAGAAGTACAAGCTAGACATATTAGCGATACAAAAAGTTCGGTGGGAGGGTCAAGATAGCATCCCACAGGGCAAGTACACTTTCTACTACGGGGGAACACTGTCTCACCATTTCGGAACAGGATTCCTCATTAAGAACAGCATCCTTCAAGCGGTTCAGAATATAGAGTCGTACACGAAAGACTATCGTACGTTACGATACGTACTCGATGGGCTAACACGATTTTTTTTATTAAACGTCTATGCTCCGACCGAGGTGGCTACTGATAACGAC
>JAGDQP010059802.1:0-12314 GCA_022664845.1 Lepisma saccharinum | reverse complement strand
ACCAGACGGGACCGTAAGATGAAATAAAGAAGACGTTATAAAATATTTAAAAATGTCTACAGAGAATTGTACTACTCCGAAGAAGAACTAGGAAAACAAGATTGAGAATAAAATGATGTAATGTCCCAGATGTAATGAAAGAAGAAGTGTATAGGGTGCTTCGAGGGATGAAGAACGAAAATCACCAGGAGAGGATGAACTCACAGCACAGATGTTTAAAAGGACAGGTGAAAACATGAAAGAGGAACTTGCTAAATTATGATCAATGTGCCGAGGAAGAGAGAAATGACGTCAAGTTGGAATAATGCTGTTATCATTTTCTTGTACAAGAAAGGGGACAAAAACTCGTTGAAAATTACAGACCAATTAGTCTACTGTCAGTTCTATATAAAATGTTCACCAAAGTAATTTTGAATCATATTGAAAGAGACTTGGATTTTAACCAAAGAAGGTAACAAGCCGATTTCGTCGTGGATTTAGCACAATGGACCCCATACAAACATTGAATGAGTTATGGAAAGCACTAATGAATATGAACTTCCATTAAGTCTAGGATTCATAGATTTTGAAAAATCTTTCGGTCTTCTTGTAAGGCAGTACTTAAATCACTTCAACATCAAGGCATCGAAAGTGCATACATCAAGTTAATGCGAAATATTTATTCGACCACTACATCTGTTATTAGAATACATAATAAAGTGAAAATTTTAAAGTTGGAATGGGGTAAGACAAGTAAATTCAATTTCTCCAAAACGGTTTTCAGTTGTCCTGGAAAGTGTGTTCCAAATTTAAACTGGGATGAAGTTAGAGTAAAGATCAAAGGCGAATATCTTCATCGCCTACGATTCACTGGTGATTTAGTCCTGTTGGCTTCAAGTGTAGAACTACAAACCAGAATGGAAGAGCTGTGTAATGAGAGTTAGAAAATAGGCCTTAACATGAATTTAAGTAAAACAAAAGTAATGTACAATCAGTATGCTGAAAGGAAATAAAGATTAGCGGAGAGATTATAAGCATAGTTGATGAGTATGTGTACCTGGACCAGTTCAAAACTTTGAATGCCAAGTTGACTGATTAAATAAATAGAAGATGTAAAATGGCGTGGAGTTCTTTGGAAGACTACACTTTATTTACAAAGCAATCTACCAATGTGTCTGAAGCGTAAAGTTTATATCAATGTGTCTCACCTATAATGATGTACGACTGTGAAACTTGGACATTGAATTCGCAAATGACTCAAAGATTGAGAGCATACAAAGAGCAGTGGTGAAATGCATGCTAGGAATAACTAGAAGGAACAGGAAAGCAAATGAATGGATTCGCGCACAAAGAAAGGTAGAAGATAGAATCAAGACTGTGAAGAAGATGAAGTGGAGATGGGCCGGTCACATAGCTAGACGAACAGATGGGAAGTAGACGACAATTGTACTATATTGGATTTCTATAGAAGATAAACAAAGGAGACGACGTCCAAATGCTAGGTAGGTAGATAAAATCAAGCGTTTTAAAGGAGCTACATGGATGAGGATAGCAGCAGACCGTGATATGTGAATAGAAATCGGCTGAATATGATGTTGATGCTGATGCTGATATATATTATTGCAGATAATAAGCATGACGAACAGTAAAGATGAATGGATCACAAGTAGTAATATTTATAACGAAGCATGACAAACTAAAACATCTTTGAATAAGGCAATAGCCATCTCGGTTATTTTTTTTCTTGTTCCACTGATGGCATCACTTATGGTAGGATAAGATAAAATTAATTGTATGGGCGGTAACAGTACTTTGGCTTACGCCCTTCCCGGCATCACTTATGGGTCATTCCATACGAAATTGATAAATCGAGAAATTTGGATTGATCCCAGCTCACGCTATGCGAGATTTGTGGTGGACAAACACCGCGTGCGTGGGTTTTCTCGAAGTTTTCCCGTTTCTTCCCACTTTCTTCATTTCACCAATTTTCTCATCATCATTACACCGTAAGCCAAAGTTTTCTAAAGGCGTTACATAAAACTCAAACACTAACATCGCATCAAGTGGGTTAAAATTAGTTTATTGTTTCATGAGAACGCACGCGTAATATCCTTGCGGTGTCATTGCCTAATTCAAGTGGATGAAAATGGGCTAGTATTAATTGATTTATAATGTGGTTATGATCACTATGTGGGCCCTATGTTGTTATGCTACTGTAGGAGTTTTTGAAAAGCATCTGTTGTCCTGCAACTGTCCTAGTTCCCTGATTTAGCACTAGCCGACGTAAACGTAAGTTGAAATTAACCCTCAAAGGTCGCAGATTCCAGACCATAGAGGAGATTTATAAGAAATCGCTACGAAACCTCCAGGACACTTCAAATCTATAGCTCCACCTGACATTCCAGAACTGGAAGATACGCGTGTGAACAATGGAGGAAAGAACTTTGAAGGAGACAGATATGGTTAAGTAGTGAGTGGTGCTATTTTGTCCAATTTTTAGAAGTTCGGTTTCTTTTTGAACAGGTCTTCTAATTTATTATTGTATGGAAATAGGAGCTATGTTAATAAGTTAATTGGACAATTATTGAAGACTGGAAATGGAGAAACGATGTAATAGCCAAAAACGAAATTTTACAGGAGAGAGGAAAAACGGAAGGTCTCTCTGGCTTGAACACAAATGACTACATCATTTCCTCTCTCGATTTTGTACTATTATCAATGATCTAGGAACTTCTATGCTTGCTAATTCAAAAGTTTTTACATGGAAAACTCGATTTTCGGATTTATGGCACTTACCTTGTTTTCCATTTATTTCCAGTCTCCAGAGTTGAACTATAATATTTAAGAGATTATCAAAATAACAAAAGTAAGACTGTGTTAAATTATATTATATACAATTGCATGGAAGTGAACTAACAGGAACCAGCATAGTGATAATAAAGACAGCATTTTCATTTAGCTTTTGCTCGTTAATGATTTAATGAATTAATTTATTAATTATTAATAATTCATGCTAATTGTAAGTTAGAGTTTCATGAAAGACTTTAATGTGCAACATATCAAGGTCTATTGTATTCTCAAAAATATTAATTTAAGGTATAATATTATTTATTTTCGTTAAACGAAACTACGACTTTGGCGAAATACAAGTATGAAGAATAACTGGCTTAAGTATTACGTAACAAATAGGGTACATTTATGAGCGTCACCGGAAAGTAAAATTTGGATATATATTGCAATAATTATCAGTCAGTTTTTCATATTTCCAAGAAAACTTATTAAATATTTTATTAAGTTAGATAGTAAAAGACATTATACTGAAAGTTAAGCACATTCAGTTTACTGTTCTTGTGGTTGGGTTTCATGCATTAAACTTTATGAACATTTTTTTAAGTGGGTAATTGCTGTTCAGTACTTTAGTAATTCTGAATTGCTTTCATTGTGGTAAAACCAACGGTATTTAAATCTTCTCTAACATAAGGAGAGCGAGAAGAAGAATAAAGAGCAGTTAATAAAGTACGAATTTATAGCGTTACAAGAAAAGTGTCCTTATAACAACGCAGGTCTTCCAGTAAAATGTGTAACCACCACCGACAGCGTTGTAGATATGAACATAGGGAGAGGTGTCGGTGTGTTACATTTGTGGAAATAGAGATGGCGTGTGAGGTTAGTAATTTTTATAAATCGAGTTTCATCTTGTTTTAAATATTATTAATGGCTTTTCATGTAAAAGTAAAGTAACATAGGGACTTGTTAGATATTCTTTGTTAACACATTATTCATAATAATTGCGTTAGTGTAAACAGAAAACCGGCAGTCACTTTTATTTGTTGTACTGACCAGGATAACCTGGCAAAACAGGTTGTGTTGTGTAGACCATCCCGAATAATCGCACTGTTCTACACACATATTGATACACAACTGAAAACACCCTCTTTTAACTAATTTGGAGGTGTTGAATACGAAAATGACATTAAAACATTTCGAGTGGTTCTCGTTTTGGCGCAACAGAGTGAAGGGGCTATATCCGAGCGTCCCCACACGTTTTTATTTATGTGGCAACACTGTTGAAGTTCTGGAAACGTCGCATTCCAATATATTACATCAGCATTGGTGGCGAAATATATCTGCAATACGGCCCATAACCAGAAGGGTGAAGGGGGTCTAGCCCCTATAAACTATTCATGACCCAACCTTAAAATTGCTGTCATTTGGATAAAATCTTAGTCATCTGGTTGGGTCGGGTCCCTTCTAACCTCCTCTTCCCTCCCCGTCTTATACGTTACCTCTGGCATAAATAATGTGGTTACTGACTCCATACTTGGTTTGTTGTACCGGAAAAATTACCTTTTTCTTACTGAAATAGAGCCCTTAAACGTTAAAAGCACCAACACTACGAACATTGAATTCCTAGACTTATCTTTTTTAACGCCTGGGCTTTTTAGCTTGCCGTATGTAGCTAACTTCTGTTCCTTCATCCCTAATACTCCAACAGGAATCAGTTAACATCGCTGCACTACATTTTTCTTTGTATTTTCTCTCCATTGTTGCAATTTGCTGATGAAAGCGTTCCCCATGCTCGTCGCTGACATCACCACAATTGTCCGTAATGAAATCCAAATGAGAATGGAGAACATGCAATTTTAGCGACATTCTACACTCAATCATCTCGTAAGATGACAGAAGATTCTCCACGAGTTGTTCGTAGTTCTCTGCTCTCCTGTTCTCCAGAAAATTATGACATACTTGTTGAAATGCATTCCATGCTGCTTGCTCCCCATCACTAACTGTGTGTTCAAATTGAGAATCACGCAGCAGAAGACGCACCTGTGCCCCAATGAATATCCCCTTCCTTATTTTTTTCCGAACTGAGGCGTGGGAATTTGCGACACAAACATTAAAATGCCGATCCAACTTTGTGCAATATCTTCACAATGTTCTTAATCAGTCCAAATTTAATGTGTAGTGGCGAAAGCAATATCTTCGTAGGATCTACAAGAGGTTGTGAAGAAACACTTTTCATACCAGTTGTGTATGATGAACGTAGAGCCCAGTCTTTTTTTTTTTTATATAATATAAATTCCTAGCACGACTGTCGCACTCACATAAAAAGCAGCAAAACTTTATGTAACCCTTTTGTAAATCCAGCAGAATAGCAATAACCTTGAAATCACAGCAAATTTGCCACCCACATCTGTCGTATTCCAGGCACCTAAGAATTTCTTTCATATTTTCATAAGTTTCTTTAACATCAACTGCATGTACAACAGCATTTGAAGGAAGACCATTACCATTGTGCAGTAAAACTACTTTAAGAGAAAATTTGGAGGAATCAATGAAAAGAATCCATTGCTCGGTCTTAGATAGTATATTCATTGCTGCAAAGACTCCTTCAATATCATGGCACACAGTCAGATGCCCTTGTGTTTTGAAAAAATGAAATAAGTTCTTTATGTCTGTAGCAAAAAGTTACCTTCACATTATCCGCCAGGTGATTCCATTGTTGCAGCCGTGAGATCAACAATTCGGCTTTACTTTTGGGAAGTTCTAAATCCCTGATTGGGTCATTTAATTTGGTCTGTGTAAACTTTTTGCGGCTTGCTGCCAAGGAAAGTTGTTGGAAAGTCTGGATCTTGAGCTGTTGAGGAGGGCTGTTCTGTATCCTGTATATCATCTTCATTATCTATATCCATGATGAAATCTTCTGGTGGATCTGGTATTGGAACATCGGGACCGTGTGGAATAGGATGACTGGCTGAACGTAGATCCGGGTACATCAAAGTCTCCTTTTTCTTTCAGGTATAACCCTTGCGAATAGGTGGGAACAAGCAGAAATAGCAGCCAGTGGTATGATCAGTAGGTTCTCGCTACACCATGGGCACTCTAAACTTCATACGGCGACGTTTCCCATGCGCACGTGCATTAAGAGTAGAAGAACACCTAGTACAACAAACGTGAAGGCCCAGGTTCGGTTCTGGTCTCCCACTTTCCATCCGAAGTACAGGAAGTTGGATTTCTTGTTTCAGGCGTTAAGGCACACTTTTTCGACTTAAATTTAACTTCCCCATATATGTAACAAAAATTGTCTGACCTGTTCATACACGAACGAGGCATGATTAACACCTTTACAAATCAAATCACCTCTACTACACAGCGTGGTACACACACACGCACATCTAACTTGGTACACACACACACAATTCTAGAAACTGGTACACAAAGAAAGAAAACGCAATTGCGCACAGATTGAATACGTGGCATGTCCCAAGAGAATGCTATTGCTAAGAATGCTACGTTGCCAAACAACTAACAATGATGTTGCCATGTTGCTGCACAGCCAGCATTAAATCTTTCCTGAGCTACTGAATGCATACTGCACAACTGAATGCATACTAAATTGTTCAATAAGAGACGTTGCCAGACATTTTTTTCGGGAAGGAGGAGCATAAAATCCTATTTATGAAAATTGCAAAGTGTTCGAAGAGCCTAAATTTGAATACTTGGGGAGCCCGACCAAACCAGATTACTAACATTTTTCGCCAAGTAACAGCAATTTTAGGTAGGGCCATCAATAATTTAGGGGGGCTAGACCCCCCTTGACCCTTCTGGTTATGGGCCTGTGCTGCGAGCATATTTCGTCTCCAATGCTGACATAATATAGGAATGCGAAGTTACCAGACCTTCAACAGTGTTGCAACATAAATAAAAACGTGTGGAGACGCTAGGATATATCCCCTTCCCTCTGTTACCCTGAAACGAGAGCCAATCGAACTGTTTTAATGTCATTTTCGTATTCAGCATTTCTAAATTGGTTAAAAGTGGGTATTTTCATTTATGTAACAGAACAAAGTTAAAATTTGTAGAACAGTGTTATTGTTTGGATGAAATAAACCTATATTTTGGATCACCTCGTTTTATTATGGTGGAAACATCTGCTGGGCGAGAGCGTTGTGCCTCTTGGGAAATACGAGAGATTAACTAGATTTCTTTGATTATTTGAGGGACCAATCTACTCTTGTCGAGAGGTTGCCCGTTGGTGCGGAAATCTCTTGACCTGGTAAGAAGTCAACGTGGAAGCATACTTCGTCTCTGAGGAATCCCTAGGTGTCATCCCGTCATCAGAGGAAGCTGTCTTGTAGTGTTTTAAGGCATCTTGAAGGTGGAACTCCTGTCATCAACCTTTTGTGGTAGTACTTAGGCCGCGACTTTTCGGAGGAGTCCTGTAACTGCTACTGACGCTCGAAGCAGGGATGAAGAAACCGTTATATATAGCGCCTTAGCCTTACAAAATAAGTGACATCAGAATAAAATCCATTTCGGGGTAAATGGAAGAGTAACGCAAGAATTCTACTCACAAAAGAAGTGATATTCATTTTTCGAGTGACTTTCTTTGTGTCACTATGGCAGAAGGGAGGATACTAATTATCTTAATTTTATGACAAAAGAAAAACTTTTGCCATAGTAACACAAAGAAAGTCCCTCGCAAAATGGATATCACTTCTCTTGTGAGTAGAATTTTTGGGTCATTCTTCCCTTTACCCCAAAGGAGTTGTACTGATTATTCTATACGCGCTAAAATATCCAATGGAGAATATTATATACAATAATATCCAATGGAGAATAATATAATAATATTCTACAAGGGAAATGAAAGACATTGTGTTTTGCTGTGGCTTAGTTAATGGCAGGAATCGACAATCCGCGCACTGTAGGCCGAAAAATATCCAACACAGCGGTATTCAGAAACATGTTAACAGGCTTTTTCAGCAACACAGAAAAAGGGTTAGTTTGCTAACTACTCGTGAAGTCGTGGCAGAGCTCATGCAGTGCGCATATGTAATATGGAGGAGCGGGGAAATAGAAAAATGGACGAAGATCTAACAGCAAGTGTATGACGAATAATTGCAGCGGAAGGTATCAACCATTCGCAGGTCTGGTATTTTTTACGCTACCAGTTACTTCATTCCTATCAAGTTCAACAAATGTAAACTCTCCTACCAATAGATCGTGCTGTCAGAGTGGGTTTCTGTCCATGATTAGTTCTAATTTGTACGCCGGCCAATTGATAGCTAATTAATTAAAAGGTTTTTTCATAAAAGTAAAGAGTTACAACTTCCTTTCCTCTGATCTTGTGTCATGTAAGTCAGTAGGATCTCACGGTATCTGTAGTAGCAAATATTTTGGATAATACATAATCAATTCTACTAGCTACTTTGAATCGTGTACGAGTGAGTGTTAATCTTGCTCCATTACTAATCACTCATTTCGAAGTAAGGTCACAGATGAGACCAACGCGTTAGTTTTCGAATTCAGTATAGCATTAATTACCCGGATTAATTGGGACCGATGGTCTCCGAAAAACCGGATAACCGATGTTCTACTGTATTATGTTGTTTGTTTTCTAGAGAATATTTTAATTCTACCGTATTTCTAAGTCATTAAATTGAAACTATTTAAGAAGTTTCGTACTAATGGTAAGAGTAACAACAATAATAGTAGAATAACTACTTGTTTTAAGTTTAGCTAAGAAATGTATTTACGATGTTAAAATAAACAAAGTAATCTATTACTTTTTACCGACGAATGCTAGGTTTTCTCATACTTTGTTCTGAATCTCAAATTCGTAATTTGAAACCTAAATTCTTACAAAAACTAAATACAGAGAATTATGTTGCGTTTCTTTTAAGGTAAATAAACATTAGCATTAACTTCTACTAAGATTTCAGAGTAGTTAAGATCTACCTGGAGTGCTGGGTATGTAAAGGTAAGACCATAATAATAATTACAAATAATAAATAACGTAAGTAAATAATTTCATTTGTAATTTCAAACATATACAAATTATCATGTTTCTTTGGTCAATAATTCCGTACTTACAGACCCTAAAGTCATGAAACTTATATAGTACTGGAAACTCTTCTTACCTGGAAGAAAAGAAAGAAACATATTTTAATAAAGACATTCAATGATGTGTGAATAACTACAATAAGTTTGGAGGAAACAACAGGGTGTAAGTATAACCATTGGTTGACTTCTTTGATATAGGGAACATATAATTACTGAAAATATTATTCCATAATCTTATTTCAATGGTAAGTACATGGTTTAGATACACTATTAGTTTGTGTATTATTTGATCTCAAAGAGTATACCCTATTTGAATCTGCTGCTTCAGAGTCAATACTAACAGTAGGCTAACTTTATATGCCTGACAGAGTGACGGAATGTACTTACCACTGTGTCTTCATGTTCAAAATATACCTATATGAATTTTACCAAAAGTGTTATTCTTGTTCAGCATGTAGCCATGTGGGTATCACTTTATAGATGGTATCGAGTGCCTGAAAATGTCTTATAGAATCTGGGAACAAAGACCGACTACATGCTCAGAAAATCAAAAATAGGGGTTTCTAGCAAGAATAAAGGAATTTTAGCATTCTAAGTCAAGGAAGTAAGACTTGTTGGTTTAAGTTCAACACATATTTTAACGATTATATTCAATTATAAAAATAAACAGTTAAAACCCAGTACGAAACAATGCGTTCAGTTGATCTCTGAACTCAAGTTTTGTGGGAATTTCCCGGTATTCGTTGGCATCTATCTGACTTAAAAATGGCACGACAATGCCTATATCTTTTTTGACCAAATTGAGATTACAATATCTTGAGCATGTTTGAACATTGTTTTCTAATAGTTTGTATGGTGAAAACATTCCACCAGATGTAGAAAATAGTCTACTCCCCGTCTCGACCTTGCAGTAGTATTTTGAGATTCATGTTCTTAGTGTCAGACGAATACTGGGGTGAGAGATGTGAAAACATGTTAAGAACAAAGCCTTCTATAAGAATATTGGTTTGAGGAATATTATATTTGGCTCTACAGTTAACATTCGTTTTACAGAAGATACTTATAAAGCACAAACTTTATATAGTCACATTTTTTAATAACTGGAAAAGTCATCCGGAACATTTATTTTAATGGCATTCTTGTTAATGAGACGGAATTGCATATAAGACATTGTACATTGCATATAAAATAGTTTTTCTGGTTCTTGAATCCTGGTATATACTACATTATAAAATAGTACAAGAAAAGATTTTCTTATAAATGAGATGTCTACATTCTCGTTTTATCTAAACGAGAAATAAATTATCTAATTTAAAAACAGACATATTATTATTTCAAATTACATAAGCATGAAGGCCTAGATATCTTACTTGCAAGAGAGTTCGCCTTTCAAGATGAAAACTAAGAAAGTTGTTCTAGAAATAAATAAAAAGCTTTTTATGTTGTTAATAAGTCTTTCCTCTTCTCGCATGTGTCACCTTAAACAACGTAGTAACCGTACAGCATGAAATTGAAAGTTTTTACAATGAATTCATCATCTTCACCACCCTCAGTTGTTCAAGGTATATTAAGCTCTCTTCAGTTAAGTCTGGCTGCAATCGGATCAGTCATTCCTGTATAGTCATTGAAACTGAGTGTAGTTAGCATGGAAACTGTAAATGATTTAGCATTTTAATACTGTTAAATCCTTAAGTTGCCTTCCGTACGTTGTCATGTGAGGTGTGAATCAATTTGAACATGTCATTTCTATGTAATACTCAAATATGCGTGTTGTAAGTGAGTCTGGTTACCATGGAAACGGTACATGTTTTAAAATTAAATACAGTTAAAGCATTCTATATCGTTATGTCAAGTTTTGCTGCAATCGGATCAGCTACGTAATACTTGAATATGTGTGTAATAAGTGAGTATCGTCACCAACACGGTAATTGGAATAAACACTATGAATATCGTTTCTTGAAGAGACGTGTGTGTAAACATCCGATGTACGAAGTTGTTTTTCATAGCAAAACACATGAACAGAAGTCGATTCAATGTGGAACGTACTATATGTGGTTTCATAAGTCGTGTGAAAGAAGTTACACCGCTGGTTTAAGTACAAGTAAATATTTGAACCTTGGATATTCATATCTTAATGTAGGTAAATGAATAACAGTATATCATATTTTTGTAGCAATACTATTAGAAAGGGTTAGTTTAGTTAACTATTTACTTGCAATATTTCCACACACTTATAGGGCGAACATGTATAATATTGAAAAATTGTGTTTATGTGCTCCTATCGTACAACCAATACTTTTTGTCAGCTGCATGAAGTAATACCAACGTAAGAAATTGGTTGTTTAGTAGTGAAGAACCTTATCCAGTTGTATGAATAAAGATAATTTGCATTAGCATTATTATCTTAGAGTCACACATCCCACTCATGCATTTTCTGTAATATCAGCATTTCACAGTGACAAATTATACAAGTAAATATATACTTGTTACTGAATGTCCGACAAAAATTCTAAGGAAATAATTAACTTTCACATGCGTTAAACTATTCTCAATACCTGGGATGCCCAAAGAAGACTATTTATTACAATGTTTGCAATTTGAACATGTAATAATACATGTTGAGAAATCGAAGTTATTATAATCTGTAATGTTTATGCTGTGGTACAAGCAGTTCTAAAATGGGAACTTCGTAGTTGTTTACCTTCAGTAACTAAACGAAAGCTAAACTCAACATACAAAGTTAACTAATACGGCTGTTTCACCTTGTTAGTTGTTTATTGTTTGTTTACAAGTCAAATATTTCAGCAAAGCTTTATATAGAATCCGAAATATGAGACTCTAGCGGTATTCAGTTGAGGTTTATGTTCACCAAAATGTATGTCGACTGCCGCTAGGAATTTTTATGAACTTGCTGTAAGTGGTTGAGCCTAGTGTTTAAACAGTTGATGGAAAACGCTCGTATAAAGAAAGGAAGCAAGTCAATCTTTCTTGCTTGACAGTCTTGGGATGTTAAAATAGCTCTTGCGAGCCGGAGCGTCACTGTTTCTTCCTTCGTTGTTCCTATGAGAGAGAGGGAACTGTTGTCATTGAATCCGATAAAATCACTGTGAAGCACCATCCCTAATTCTGGTCACTCCCAGCGCCATCGCCTCTGAAACCTCCGTGAGCTAACTCTCTGGAGGTGTTAGTTTTAGTCCCACAAAACAAACGATTGTCGTCCCACTTCCATCCCTTATCCACCTCCCAGCTCCCACCTCAACTTTCCACTTCCTTCCTTCCGTGCAAAGAGGACTACGCTCTTTCAGGATTGCCAACTGCGAAAAAGTCACCGTACTCCTAATGCAATTTTAAACCAATGATATAATAGAAGTCTTCATTACATTTAATACAATTATATGTTACTAACTCATCAGTCTAAGAAAAATAATTTATTTATTTATTTTCATATTCCGAAACATGCTCTTGGAAGAAAGGAAGTTAGAAGATGA